>PVIJ01018514.1:0-26164 GCA_004024925.1 Scalopus aquaticus
GGGCTTTTATCATAAATGGGTGTTGTACTTTGTCAAATGCTTTCTCAGCATCTATTGATATGGTCATATGGTCTTTATTTTTCTTTTTGTTGATGTGTTGGATTACATTGATTGATTTTCGGATGTTGAACCATCCTTGTGCCCCTGGGATAAATCCCACTTGGTCGTGGTGTATTATTTTATGGATGCATTGTTGGATACTATTGGCCAAGATTTTATTAAATATTTTTGCATCAGTATTCATTAGGGAGATTGGTCTGTAGTTTTCTTTTTTTGTGTTGTCTTTGTCTGGTTTTGGTATTAGAGTAATATTTGTTTCATAGAATGTGTTTGGTTTCACTGTTCTATTCTTATGAAACTTTTGTTAGTTGGTTGCTAGGCCTCCAGATTGAATCTCTAATTTTTAATCCTTCCAGATAAAGAGATTTAACTTTCTTTCTGTTCTCCTATCGTTTATTTCAATTGTAATTTTTGAATTTTAGAGCTTTTTTTTTAAAATAACATAGTTTCATGGATATATCTTTTTATGATATTGTACTTATTCTGAATTTTTTCTGTGTCACTGAGTTCTTTATTGTTTTAATCTTGTGATTGTATGAAATATTTTCTTCAAATGTCTGGTGATCTGTTTATATTGAAATATAAATCCCACCTGATGACTGGTAGGGAATCTTGCCCCATTATTGTAAGAAAAGCTCCAGATAACAACATTTAGAGATCTTCTCTTAGGGGCTCTGAATTTCTACAGCTAAGAATTCACCTCAGTTTTGCTATAGTAGAAGAGCAGGTTTACATCTGACTGCTAGAGTCCTGGGAGCCAAGTTGTGGAAATAAGAAGGTGATATTGTTAAATATATAGAATTTTGCTTAATTTCTTATTTTCAGTATAATGGCTCTTCCATTTTTGTTCTTGTTATCTTTTATTCTCTAGTCTCTTTAGTTTATTGTCCTTACAAAGTAGATAGGGTAAGAAAGAATATGGGATAGGGAGGTAGAAGTTAAAGTAGAGGGCTCTAATTGATCCTTAAAAAATTTAATCCTATATTCTTTGTGCTTAGTTCCATGCTTTGTTCCCTGCCTTAAGCAATTCTTAGCCTTTACGTGATTCTGCAGCACAAACTGGCCTTTTGGGTATATTCTATATAGATACACAAATTCAGAGTTCTCAGTCTACTTATTCTCCTGTGTACTTTTCACCTTCTAAAAAGTATTTTGATAACTTGTATCTGTCATTTTTCTTTATGTTCTTTTTAAATGTCTGGAATTTGTATCCTTTCAATTTTATTTTTATTTTTTTTAAGATTTATTTATTTATACATGCAAGCTGGGGTACAGGCCAGAAGCTGCGAGAGGGTTCACCAGAGACAGAGTGGGGAGCAGAACAGGCAGATCAGAAGTACACTGCTGAGGGGAGCAGTGGGTGAGGCAGGAGAGGTCTGCTGTGCCATGTGGGAATCTCCCCCGACTGGGCTGGGCGTTGAACTCGCATTGTGCTGCTGACAGCTCCACAGCGCAGCGCTCACCCGCTGCGCCACCAGGGAGGACTTTCTATTTTATTTTCACTTGAGTCAGGTTTTAAAAGAGATAGAAATAAATGATCTCCCATGTTTAAATAGAGGTCCTCTTTACCTTTCACTTTTACCACATTCTTCCCATTAGCATTAAAACAACACACAAAAGAAATCTTAAATGGAAAGATAATGTTCTTGGATTAAGAACATATAATATGTTGAATAAGAGAATCAACTTCAGAATGATGATTTTTACCTAAATTATAAATTGAACACAGTCCAAATAGAAATATCAATAGTTGTTTTCTTCTGGGACAGCCAAGTTGATTTTGAAGGAGAGGGGTACAGCAGCCCCTTTTTCCTTTTCTTTGAAAAGGAAAAGCAATTATGGTAGGGTACCCTAACCGATACCAGTCCATTTTAAATATTTAGCTATGCAATAAGTGTATACTAGTTTGTGAACATGCGTCAGTGAAACAGAAAAGTTAAGTCTAGAATTTGATCTAAATAAATACAAGTTTTTGGATTATAACATTGATAGAATCTCAAATAATTGATGGCAGAGAGAAGATAGTGTTGGACCATCAGTGTACATAGAATTTATTTTGGTATTCATATCACTGGTTACCAAGATAAATTCCTAATGAGAGCAAAGATTTAAATGTAAGGAAGGGCGACAAATAAGATGGAAAAAAACAAACCAAACCAAAACAAAAAAAACCTCATGGAATCTCCTTCAAAACTTTGGCATAGGAAGGTCTTTCGATGACAAAAATAGATAAACCAAATCACTATAAACAAAGTCAAGTTATGAAAAATTATATTTCATGTTACTGACAGGAGTAAGCTTTCTAAATTATGAAGAGCTCTAGAAATAGTTGAAAAAAAAATACTAACAGTCCAATATAAAAATAAGCAAGCATTGTGAATGGCTAGTTCCCAGAAAATTATAAAAGACCTTCTAAGTTTCTTATCTGAAAAAATACTTCATTCCCAAGAAAATGAAATAATTAAAACGTTTTTTAAGATTTATTTTTATTTATTTATGCATACAAGACTGGGGTGTAGGCCAGAGGTGGGGAAGAGGGGCGAGAGGATTCACTAGAGACAGAGTGGGGAGCACAAGAGGCAGATTGACTGAAGTACACTGCTGAGGGGAGCAGCTGGCGAGGCAGGAGAGGTCTGCCGCCCTGGGGATTGAACTCATACTGCAGTGGCTGGCATAACTGGATGCGCAGAGACTTGAACTCCTACGCTACCAGGGCGTCCCGAAATTTAAAGCTATTTAGATGCCAGTTTTTACTTACCAATTTAGTAGAAATCTAAAAGTTTGGTAACACTGATAGTGAAGTTGTGGGGCAGCATATATTGATACTTTCATAAACATGGTTGGTGAGAAGAACAGTTTATACAACCTATTGAGCGTTGCTCAGTTTTTCCACTTTAATAAGAGATTCTCCCTTGATCCTGTTTCCCCCTGTAACTACCAACCTTTCTTACTTTCACCAGACTTCTTGAAAGAATTGTCTGCATTTTGCTGTTTCCATTTCCTCATCTCTCCTCAAACAGTGCCAGTTTGGTTTCTGCCCTCATAATTTCTCTGAAACATCTATTGCAAAGGTTACCAGTGGGCATTTTTCATCTTCATCTTACTGGAAGTCCCAGCAACACTTTGACAGTTCTGGAAATATTTTTTTCTTTGACTTTGATGACGCTGTGCTGTCTTGGTTTTCTTCTTAACCTCTCTGAGCACTTTCATAGCTCCTTTACATTCTTTTTTGGTTAGCTTTTCCTCTCCTTTTGCATTTTTATTTATTTTTTATTTATTTTTTATTTATTTTTTAAATTTATACATACAAGCTGGGGTACAGGCCAGAGGCGTGGGGCGGCGAGAGGGTTCACCAGAGCCAGAGCGGGGAGCAGAACAGGCAGATCAGAAATACACTGCTGAGGGGAGCAGCGGGCAAGGCAGGAGAGATCTGCCGCACCATGTGGGATTCTCCCCGGCTGGGCGTAGAACTCACGTCGCCGCTGCCGACAGCTCCACAGCGCTGCGCTTAACCGCTGCGCCACCAGGGAGGCCCTCTCCTTTTGCATTTTTAAATTGGAGTTTTCCAAGATACCTACTCTCTGAGCTCTGTATTTAGTCTAAAGTTTCAGTTACTGCCAATGACTGTCTAGATCTCTTCTGGTTTCAGATTCAGCTGCCTTCTTGACACATTCACTTGTACATTTCAAAAGTACCTTGTACCGGTGTCTATTGCTGTTTTAAAAAATTGCCTTAAACACAGTAGCTTAAAACAGCACAAACTTATTCTTTACAGTTCTGAAGCCTCTGAAGGAGGATCTGTTTTCTTAACCCTTTCTAGTTTATAGAGGCCCACTGTTTCCTGACCAATTGTGGTCTCATCCTCTGTCTTCATAGCGCCTCTTACCAGTCCCTGCTTCTATCACCCCCTCTCTTTGTAGTCAGATCTCCCTTTGCCTCCCTTTTATAAGGACATCTGTGGTTACATTTAGGGCCTGCCTGGATGATCTGGGGTAATCTCTCCATTTCAAGATTCTTAATTTAGTCACAGCTGCAAAATCCTTTTGCCATATAAGGTGACATTCCAGGGATTAGGACGTGGATATTTCGGGGAGTCATTATTCAGCCTTCATCATGTCTAAAACTGAAGATACCACCTCCTTGCCCTGACCGGTCCTTCTCCAGTATAAAGAATAGTTTCTCCATCTGATTGCAAAGGTCAGAACCTGGACGACCTTGACGGTTTTCTTTCATAGCCAATCTTCCTCTTGATTTTGACATTTAGCTGCTGGATATTTTTCAAATCTTGTTTCTTTTTCAAAATTGGGTCCACCGTTAATTAGCTTAGTCTCTTGTTTCTAATTTACTGCATTACAGAAACCTCCTAAGTTGTCACTTCTCTTTCTGTGCCCCTTTGAGAAAATGAAACAGAAACAAAAAACACTTAAGTCTCCCTTCTCCATAAAAAAGCAAAGACAAATCTGATAACTTTTCTTCTCCTACTTTAGATCCTTTCGTGATTTTCCAGAGCCCTTAATGTAGTTTCCAAGGCTTGTCGTCATTGGGCTCTAGCTCATTTTTCAACCTCATCTTTATCTTCCTGCTGTGTAGCATCGTTAGCTCTCTTTTAGACCCAGAGATGGTGGTGCTAGAGAATTTTATTTCCTCTAAACCTCATTACACAGATTTTGGCTTAGATTCAAAAAGTACTTTAGCTCCCCCTATTCCCCAATCAGGATTCAGTGTTCTCTTTCGTGATGTCTTTTATGTTTCATTCTGAAGGCTTGTCTTAGCTTATAATTGTTTAGATTAGTGTCTGACTCTCCTTACTAGACTGTAAGCGTCAAGGTGCCAAGGAAGGGTCTGACTGCTTTACCTGTGTTTATCTAGAACAGTACCTGACAATAATACACAGTAAACGTATATTGAATGAATAATTATTTACTTTCCTGTAACTCCTGTTCTTTATTTAAAGCTACTTATGTCTGCTCTTCTGTCATAAACCTGAAGTATTTGAAGACTTTTATATTCCTTCATTATCTTTTCACATTAAATGCTTTAGAAATACTTTCAATTTTTTCACTCTTCCTTCAATTTGTATGTTTTCAAGTCACTAGTCATCTTAATGGTTTTCTAGGTTATGCCCTAGTTATAGACAGGTTCTTTTTTTTAGCTTAGACCAGAAGATAATATCCCATATATCACCTGTGCAATACAGAGTATTGTCTCCCTCATTACAAAGTATACTAGATAGAGGCTAAAGCACCATAACATACATCTTGCATACCGTGGCTAGGGTAAAATAAAAGTTCCCTGAGTAAAAGCCTAGAGATCAGCAACTCTGTTCCATGCTGTCACCCAGAAATTCTACTTTCTTTCTATCTGTTAAGCTTTACCATAAAAGATCAAAAAAAAATCCCTTTGGTGTTGTCATGTGCAGGGCCCCAAAAGAGAAAGAGGAAGTGGAGGCTAGCTGCTTACTTACAAAGGCATGCTAGGAAATTGCACATGCAACTTGTGCTAATTGTCTAAAACTTAGTCACAGGCCACGCTTAGCTGCCAGGGAGCCTAGCTCATTGGCTGTATGCCCAGGAAGTTTTTTTTTTTTTTTTTTTTCCTTTTAACTAAAAGAAGAATGGAATAGATACTAGGGGATAATTAGTAGCTATGGCGTTAGTTAGTTTCACACAGTTGATATGTGTTGAATTTCTAGTCTTAAATGCTGCCGGTCTTCTAACTTGTGCTGTTAATTATTTAAGTGTATCTCAAACATGAGCATTTATTAAAATTTTTTGTGCAAGTGACACTGTTAATCAGCTTCATTATTACTACTTTTATAGGCCAACACTTAATGACTGATTACTTCATTTCAGTCGTTCCCCCTTTTCAGGTTTACTTTCTTTCATTTTCTAAAATGCTTTATGTTTATTCCTGTCACGTCTTAACTAGCCAAGGTGTTTGCATCTTTAAGATGTCTTCAAGTTCAGTGCTTTTGAATTTAATGGTGTTCAAATTAGGTAAACGGATATTGTGATATTAAAATATTAATTCAGTCTTGAAATATGTGCACATTTTTAAATAATGTGAATTCCTTTATGTTGTTAATACATTGAGTTGCATATCTCAAATGTAGCAGATCCAGTGAACTGAAACCTGCCACACGGAAGTATGCTTCAGGGGTGGTGTTGAGTTAGGGGAACCCTAAACTATGATAGATCTTAGGACAAATTCTTCCATGAAATGTTACTATCCTGTATAGTTTGACAGCCAGTTCTTGGTAAAGGAATTTCTGATAATTGGGAGTAGTTGAGGGACGTTGGGGGAGACTAATATTATCTCGGAAAGCATGTGGTCCTGTAACTGAAAGTGAAATCTGCTTTTGTAGTTTAGGGTACTTGGCTTAGAAAGGTTAGGCTAACCCTTAGAAAAGCTCCCTTGCTTTACCTTTCTTATCTCTACATCCCATGGTTATTCTCTTTCTCAGCCTGCCTCCCCTGGCTTTTTCTAGCATGCTGATCAGACAGACAAATTGAAGATAACTTTATATAAATACATGAAAGAAAATTCTGACCTTGGTGGTTGTTGCTTCAGGATCACCTAAGGTGATCTCGGGAGAAAGACGTATAAGACGTATAAGGAATTAGGAAATCCCTACTATTTGAGAACAAAATCTAAAACCTTTCTCTCTGTGTATACATGTATGTGTGTGGGTGATGGTAATTGTCCATGGGAAAAAATAATGGATTGATCTGAAAATACTGCCAAAGAACTAAGAGTAAAGAAGTGTGTAAGAAGTACTAAATGGTCATCTTTGCTTCCTGTTGATGTAACAACATTTTTGTGGCATGTATCCTGTCAATGGCTTTGTCAGTGTGCTAGGGTTCCTTTTTGTGACTATAAACTTTATTCAAGGTACCCACCATTGAGTTCACAGTATGTAGAAGAAATAGCAGCATTGGAAACAATATGCTATTCTGATTCTTGGACTATATTATCTGTCCTTCAGTCCTTTGTCCTCCCTACCCTCTTTCATTTTATCTCAGGTCAACAGGACATACTGCTGTGGCACCTACCGAGCGGGTCCTATGCGACAAATAAGTCTTGTTGGGGCAGTAGATGAAGAAGTTGGTGATTATTTCCCAGAGTTCCTTGATATGTTAGAAGAATCACCATTTCTGAAAGTGAGTATTTATCATATTATTAAAGTTCTGATCATTACTGAAATGGACACCTTCTTTTAAGGAATATTAAGCTAGTCTTGTCTATTAAAAGTAAATTTTAGCCAATGTTTTGAATAAAAATGTTTAGAAAATTATTACTGTAAGATGTTTAACTTTAGCTATTCTTTTTCAGTATAAGTTACTATGTAATTAGCATTTGTTTTTTTCATGTGCACATAGAAAATAAGCTTCCTAGAGCATTCTTTTGCTTGGGGGGTGTTTAGCTTGTAAATAGTCTAAAATTTTTAATATGACTCATTCATCTTCTAGATGACTTTGCCCTGGGGCACACTTTCCAGCCTCCGACTGCAGTGTAGGTCCCAAAGTGATGATGGGCCTATCATGTGGGTAAGGCCAGGAGAGCAGATGATCCCCACAGCAGATATGCCAAAGTCACCCTTCAAAAGACGACGGTAAACATTTATTTTTCTCAAAAAAACAAAGCACATTTTGTTTCACTTGTTGCTTATAAAAATGATTGAAACATGAGCACAGTTTGAAAACCATTGGTCTAGATTATTTTTAGATTTTTTCTTCAGAAAACCTTGTCGTGGCCGTCCAGGCCAGTCATTACAGTCAGCACCATGAGGCGTCCTCCTAAAAACACATTTACTTTTTTTCTTAAAAACCTGGGTCCTGATTGCCTACTAGATAAAAGTCCCAAACTCATTTTGTGGTCTCCAGTTTCATAATCTAACTCCAGCATTCTCTGCTTTTGTTTACTTCAGCCACACTGAATCCAGTTTCCAAACCATTGTTTTTCACAAGTCTGTGCTTTTGTACTATTGTTTTTACTTAGCATCCTTCCCCCCCCCCGGAGATTCTTAAATTTTCAAGACTTACCTTTGGGTGTCACTTCCTTTGTGAAGCTTTTCTTTGTTCCCTTAGATAACTAGTTGTTATTGTCTTTGTCCGCTGACATCATTCTCTTCATTAAACGATCTGCTTACATGTTACTTTTTACAAAATTTGGAGCTCTTTGAGGACAGAGGCTGTGTACTGTTCTGTCTTCATGACGCGTAGCAGGCGATCAGTGTTTGCTGAATGAAGCCAATCATTTATTCTCCTTTAGTAACTTATTGTACTAATATAGTTTGTGTTTCAGAAACTTAAATGTAGATTAACTCTAGTACTATGAAAATTGTCATTTAATGAGACTGAAAATGATTTGTATTTGCTTCCATTTGATTTGATTTATGTTTGCCGACTACGGAAGTAGCAACTCAAGATAATTACTCAGATAAGTTCCAATACATTAGTCTAGATCTTATCTTAAAGGAAAGTTGCCAGAGCTAAGTATGGAATAATCTAACCCTTAGATGAGATAAGGCATGAAGAAGTTTTGTAAAAACTGTATGAATGCAGTGTGGTGGCATGATAATACCTGGCAGTAACCCAAATGTCTGCATGGTGCTAGGCCATAGCAGTTTTTGTACATGATGGTACTGAGTCTTGAAATTCTAAATTCTCAAAGGCTGTTTACAATTTTTGTTCTATAACCTTTCCAGAAAGGAAATGACTACCATTTGTTTCCTGATTATTATAATCGGGAGTATAAACTTTAAAAAATAAGATAATTGAAGAGAATAAAAAGGCAAAAAAGGTCCATAATCCCACCCTTTTCGGCATGTTAACCTTTGAAATCCTATCCATACATGCTCATATTGTAAATTTCCATTATACACAAATGCACTCACTCCTTACATGATGTTTATCTTAAAACTCGTTTTTTCCCTCCTTAGGTTATGTATTATATTAAGTTGCAACTATATCATCATTTTTAAATGACTGTATAGTTTTCACTGTATGGTTGTATTGAGATTTATTTAACACTTATCAAGTGTACATTGTTTCCAAATATAAACTCTAGTGGTATGCAGGAGCCAATTTGTACAGGCTCACAAGGACCATTATTATCCAGCAGTTCCACAACAAGTAAGGACATAGACGCTTGAAATTGGCCATGTGGGGAGTATTTATTTGTACCACAGAAATCAGCAAATCAGCCATCTTCCCCTGAAGCCATTTGTTAAATGTGTACAATTCATTGATATTTGGATGGATGGATGGATGGATGATGGTTGGTGGCTGACTTGTTGGTTGGTAGGTAGCTACAATCTTTGTGCGGTTGTATGTTTCTTGGTAGAAATGCCTAAAGATTCAAAGTGTTCACACATTTCTAACTGACTTCTAGAAATGTACTGACTTATGCTCCCACCCATCTTGAAGACAGCACTGTTTTCCACATACACTCTACTACCGTTCTTTTGAACTTTGTTGATCTCGTTGGAAAAAATGGTTCATTTAATTTGTTTTTCATTGAGGAGTTTGTATTTCTTATGTTGGGGTTCCTATTTAATTTACTTACATTTTTATTGGCTTTTTCATTTGAAAAAACACCATCTATATCATGACTATTAACTTCCTCCTCCCCCATGTTGCCAGTCTTTCTCACCTTTTTCCTTTTAGCTTTAGTACTTTATTTTTTTTTTTATTCACAGAAATTATTACTTACATATTATCAGATCTCTCTTTACCACTGAGGTTAGTATAATAAAGTATTCACCTTGTAGTTATGTGATTTCAATATTTATATATTGTGTCTACCTGGTATTGATTTCCGCATAGAGGGGAGATTTCACATTTTTTCCAAGTTGTTAAGAAGCTATACCAGCATCATTTATTTAATAATTTATTTTTTCTCCACTAATCTGACGTACTATCAAATTTTATTTCTGTTGGGATTAAATATTCTTAAGGGAGCTATTCAAAAGCACTTTGAATTGGGGTTGAATAAAGCAGAACTTAAACACTAAAGTCATCTTTTTGTATTAGTGAGAATGTCCTATTGCTGAAAATGGTCCAGTCAATGTGAGAAGCTAACTTGTTATCAAGGACACTGTTAATGAAGAATAATCTTTGAATTAATGAACTTGAGAGTTAAAGAAATAGATGCACAGGGTTTTAAAAAATCAAATATTATAGCGGGGTTTGTAATGAACATACCTGGCCAATCCCCTCATCTAACCCTAAGGAAGACACCTTGTTACAGAGGCAAATCCCAATTCTGTTTTTAGTGCTTTTTTTGTTTTGTTTTAAGACTTTGACAGGGTGTCAGTTTCTTGGAATGATAGATATCTTCCCTTCACCTGTTCTCCAAATAGTTGAATGAGCCAAGTTTTATCTTATTCTCCCTCCCACCCTTTTTTACTTTGGGTTAGCTGTATTTATACATGAGGTGAATTCATATTCTGCTTTAAAATCAATAATTAGATCTTACATGCTTTGCCAATAGGTGTATTCTAAAATTTGAAAGCCAATAAATGGCATTTATAATAATATGGGTTGGTAAGATTACTACAGACCCAACTAGGAGTCTTAAAAATTTGTATAAGGTCCCAACATTATGTTATTTACTCAAAGGAATAATGTACAAAAGGACCTTTTTTTTTTTTTGCCTAAATACTGAAAAATCTTGTTTCATATTTGGATTGTGCTGATTTTTAAAAAATTTGTCCTATTTTCCCTGCAGTTTTGATTGCCCCTTTTTGAAGTGGAACATAAGCTTTTCTTGACCATGTTCCTAGTACTTCCTATTCTCTTTTTTATTTAAGATACATTATTTCTAGATCCGAATTGACTTTCTTCTCTGATTATGATTTTGGCTGTGGCTTTTTCATATAACCTTTCGTATGTGTATGAGAATTTGTGGTTACTTTGCATGCTACATTTTTAGAATTTTAGTCATACTGTCTGCCCTAGCACATCACTTTTAATCTAGAAATATTTCGGAGCTCTGTGCTCTTCAATGTGACAGGCTTATCTCACATAATTGGGACTTCCCATTTTAATGCTTTTCTGAATAACCTACAGTTGCCTTCTTTCTAGGTTTATCTCCTTTTGTTTGAGCACATTCTCAAGTAAAATTCTAGGAAAAGGAAGGTATCCTGAGTCATTTTATGCCTGGAAATTTCTTTTTTGGTCATTAAATATGATTAATGTTTAGCTGGAATCCCCTTAGAATTTTTAGCCTTACCCCAGTATCTCCTAGTATCTAGTATTGTTTATGAGAAGGCTTAAAGCCAGTGTAATTGTTCCTTTGAAGATACCCTATTTAAAAAAAAAATTTTTTTTTATTGAGTTAACATTGGTTTATAACATTATATTGGTGTTAGGTATATGTCATTATGATCTACATCTCTGTGTACATTACTTTTACCATTAAAAGTTTCATTCTGTCCTTTACCATACAGTTGACCCCCTTTTATCTGAGTTAGCCTTGCCCCTTCTTGTAACCCACTAATTTGGTCTTACAGTCTAAGCGTTTATTTTTGTTTATTTAGTTTGTTTTGTTGTTTCATATGTTACATGAGTGAAATCATACGGTGTTTGTCTTTCTCCATCTGACTTATTTCACTAAGCATAATACTCTAGGTCCATTCATATTGTTGCAAATTGCAGGGTTTCGTCTTTTATTTATTTTTTTTTTATAGCTAGTAGTCTCCCACTGTGTTCCATGTCTTTACCCAGTTATCTGGGATGGGCACTTAGTTTCCAACTTTTAACTGTTGTAAATAATGTTGCAATGAACATTGGGGGGGGGCATATATGTCTGAAGTAGTATTTTTACTAACGCACTAAAATATATTCTTTGGGCAAATTCCCAGAAATGGGATAACTGGATCATATGGAATTTCTGTTTTTCACTTTTTGAGGAACTGCTATTCTGATTTCCATAAGAACTATACCAGTTTTTATCCCCACCAAGAACACAAGGGTTCCCTTCTCTCCACATCCTCTCAACTTATTTCTTTTCTTTTGAATAATAACCATTCTCATGGGTGTGAGGTGATATTTCATCGTTAAGTCATAAAACATTAACTTTTGCAAATGGAGTTAAATAATGGACTAGTTTCCTTCTTTTGCGTGTGTTCTCTAGTTTTCCCAGCATTGTTTATTGAAAAGACTTTCCTTGGTCCACTGTACCATCTTGGTTGCTTTGTTGTCCGTATATGCATTTTTCCCCCTTCTCTGTTAGATTGAAGCTCTTTGCTTTCATTTTAATGTGGAGGGAGATGCTCAGTTTGCCATCTTAAATTTTAAATCTGGTAGGATATTTTTTGAGTTAAAAATGAGGATGACTAAGTACCCCATACAACTGTGTACTTTGAATTGTATCTTCTGTTGCTACAACTGAGTTTTATTTATTTAAGCACTAAGTTTGAGACTAATCAGAGATGTAGCTTCTGTGTTATGATGACATACCAAGAGAGGAGGTAACCACATTAAGCATTGCAATATAGTGTGTTGAATGGTAGTCATTGAAATCATTGAATCGTTCTCAGACTTCATCTTATTTAAAATCTTGCATTTCAGCAGACATTTTTGTCTTACTGCTGTTAATACTTCCCCCCTCTCCCCTTCACAACCAAATCAACCCTAGATCAATGAATGAAATAAAAAATCTCCAGTACCTACCTCGGACCAGTGAACCCCGTGAAGTCCTCTTTGAAGACAGGACAAGAGCTCATGCTGATCACGTGGGTCAGGGGTTTGACTGGCAGAGTACGGCTGCTGTGGGGGTTTTGAAAGCTGTACAGTTTGGTGAATGGTAAGTGACTAGAACTCGACTGCAAGGTTGGTTCACATTGTCTAAGAAAAAATCCTCTTGATTTAAAAGGTTGGGGACCAGTTTTGTTTTGTTTGTTTTTCAGTTATGGTAAAATACACATAACATAAAATTTAAAAATTAATTCCTAACCATATTTAAGTATGTAGTTCAGTAGTGCTAATAAATATATTCATATTGTTGGGAAACTGATGTCCAGGCTTTTTTCATCTTACAAAATTGTTACCTGTATACCCATTAAATGGTAACTTCTTTTCCTTCTCCAACCCCTCCTAATCATCATTCTACTTTGTTTCTTTACGTGTGAATACTTTAAATACCCCATATAAGTGGAATCAAGTAGTATTTGTCTTTTTGTGCCAAGTTTTTTTCATTAAGCATTATGTCCTCAAGGTTTATCTATATTGTATCATGTGTCATAATTTCCTTCCTTTTAAAGACTGAATAGTATTCCATCACATATATAATATACATTGTGTGTGTGTATTTATCTATTTATCTATATGAAAACAAAACACATGATGTTCATTTATTCATCAGCCTCCCCCTTTGGGCTGCTCGCAACATGGGTGTACAAGTAGCTCTTTATACCCCCCTTTTCAGTCTTTTGGATATTATCCAGAAGTGGAGGAATTGTTGGGAATTGAGGAATTGTTAGCTTGTTTTTCATAGTGTCTGCTCCCTTTTACTTCAGCTGGGGACCAGTTTCACCAAAGCTAGAATAGTAAAAACTGTATTTTACTTTTCCATAATTACGACTTCAGAGTTTTCAGAATTACTATGGTAGTTTGAGCTGAACTTTCTTAGGATGTAGTTCAATCACTACTTGATTGTAAATATTTCAAGTCAAAAATCATTCAGTCCTTTTTTTTCTTTCACCTTTCTGCTTTAAAGCTTGGGAGATGGGGTATTTGTGAATGAGCAATATTCTCTCTATTTTACCCTGATAATGTTGTCACAGGATGAGCTGGGGGGCATAGTGGTGAGATATTTGCAAATGAACTTAGCTTATAATGAAATTATTTGGTTTTAGTCATTGTTGCCTTAGTTTTGTAACAATCTAATTTTTATTTTTGATGTTTTATTTACTTTTAAAAGTCACTTAAGCAGTCATATGTTTTGTCTTTAGGAGTTGAGCATCTGTTTGTATGCTAGTTGTAGCATTTCTAGGAATAGAAAGACTGAAATTTGTTATCATTTTACTTTGTGAGATGCTTATTTCTAAAACTTAATTTTGTTAATCTTAGGAGTGACCAACCTCGCATAACCAAAGATGTGATTTGTTTTCATGCTGAGGATTTTACTGATGTTGTACAGAGACTTCAGTTAGACCTTCATGAACCTCCAGTTTCCCAGGTAATAACTCTTGCTTTTTTTATATACCCTGAGTAAGGTATTGGGAATAAGTATCTTACCCATTTCACTTTCATTTTATCTTAGAGTTAGAGAACATGTAATAGTGAATTTCATTTTATTTCTATTAAGGTCTATGTGTAGAGATGTTGAAAATCATTAAAACAGATGCATTCAGTCTTTGAAATGCCAGGTTGCCTTGGTTGCTCATAGGGTCCGGGATGCTGAATTCTGGCCAGGAGCCGTCTCGGCTGTTAACTCTGTTGCAGTCTGTGCTCTCACCTACGAAGTGTTGAAAGGCACTAAAAGAAGAAAAAATGTCGCCCTTATGTGTGGCAGTGAATAGTGCTGGTTAGGTGCACTTTGAAGCACTTATTTAGTTGATTCCCTAGCCTAGCCTGGCTTTAACCCATACTTGACACTAGAGAGGCAGTAAAATAAGAGGAAAACGTTTCTCAGGCATTCCAGGAAATTTTAAAAAGTCCGTATCATTTAGTATCACTTAGCTTTAATTTGACTCTACTACTTTCCTGTTAAAATTTCATTTGACTAAGTTACTGTGTTTTAAAGTCTCATGCAACTCTTTTTCTTCTCTTCAGTGTGTACAGTGGGTGGATGAAGCTAAACTAAACCAAATGAGGCGGGAAGGCATTCGTTATGCTAGAATTCAGCTGTGCGACAATGATATCTACTTCATCCCGAGAAATGTCATTCATCAGTTCAAAACAGTGTCGGCAGTGTGCAGTTTGGCCTGGCATATAAGGCTTAAACAGTACCACCCTGTTGTGGAAGCCACTCAGAACTCAGAGAGTAGTTCTAACATGGACTGTGATTTAACTGGAAAGCGAGAGTTAGAAGTTGACTCCCAGTGTGTAAGGATAAAAAGTGAATCTGAAGAGACATGCACAGAGATGCAGCTTTTGACAACTGCTTCTTCGTCCTTCCCACCTTCATCAGAACTTAATGTGCAGCAAGATCAGCTGACCCCGCCTATTCCAGTTTTAAAGGTGGAAAGTAGACTGGACTCTGGCCAGCAACACAGTCTACAGGAACATTCGAGCACTCCTGTGTGATATGTACATATTCAAACACATTTTTTAACTTTTTTAAATTTTGATGTGAAGTTATAGTTTTATAACTGGCTTAAGTTAAGTTTTATTGGAGAAATCTTGCCTATAATTCTATAAAGAGAAATGACATTCCACAAATGTCAAGCATATCTTTTTTACACAGATTATGCAAAGTTAAGAGTTGTATCTTATCCCGTTAGTACAGTATGTAATAGTGGGTCTGCTGCTACTTTCTGTTTTAAGGTGTGAGGTAACAATTCAATCTCTTCTTCAAATCAAAATGAGAATTCTCTGGAATAACAGATTCTTATTTGGTAATTATTCACTTCCCTGAATTTTATCTTGCCCTGACTCTTACCATATTTGCTGTTTTTGATAGAATCAGATTTATGGTTTAATACTCATGTCTTTATGGCATAAACTCAATTTCTACGGTAAAAATGGCATAGGTTGCAGGAAAGAGTTCTTGCATCTTGTACATGGGCAAGGTAAGTTACTTAGTTCCAACCATAAAGAACAAGTAGTTTCTAAGGAAAATTCAGTGGCTCTCGGTTTCTTAACAGAAGAGAAAGCACAGCACTTTCTGATCCAACTGTCTTTTTTTTTGTATCTGTTATTTAAAATCCAGTGGATATTTCAATTAAATGTATCCCAAGATGAATAGTCCTTGTTGATTCATTACCCATGGTTCATGAATCTCTTTTAGAATACCTGGTAACTGTGGAAGATATTTTGGGTAAAAGAGATAGTGTTGACATGATACTCTCTTCTGCTTCGAGCATCCTCGCATTTTGTGTGGCTGCTTCTCTTTCCTAAACGGATTATGAGTATCAAATTTAGAAAATGATACAAATCTTTCTGATGAGGCTGCCCTATTTTGTGCCTGAAACTTAGGAAAAACTATTTTAGTCACCTGGCATTGATCTCTTCATGAAAAAGATTATGTTGAGACACTTCAATTTAATAGTTTTAACTGATGAATACCTGGGTTTATCTGTTGTTACTCTAATAAAATAGTGGCACTCTTCCTAGGGTTTCAGGTAGCCTCACACTTAGTGCCCGAGTATTTATTTTTTTTAAACAGGCACAGTTCATATAGCTAGTGTAGTCTTAACTTTCTATTATTTTAGATTGTTAATGTGATACACTTTCACTTTCTCTTAGTTAATAATAAAGCTTTTGTTTATCAAAGGAAGAGTATTCCCCACACCTAAGACCAGATTCTTATATCTACCTGGTTATAGTGCAATTTGGAGATTTTTTTTTCCTGGAGGGTGAGATTTGGAATATTTACATTAACATAGGCAAAAAAAAAAAAAAAGATGCTGCTTTATTATGTGTGTCACCATGAAAACCTTAGCTGCATCTTTCAAAATATCAAATATGGATTTTCTCTAAAATATTCTGAAATAGGTTAAATCTTATATAAATATTACTTTGTGCAATATTGTTGTGTAGTTAAATGCATATTAGCAAAGTATAGAGGTCACTGTGTAAACCGATAGAGAAGTAACCATCAGCAAATACTGCAGTGATTAGTTAGAATCTGTATTATTCCTTATATATATGTATATGTATGTATTCTCTGTTAGAAAGGATGAAGACAAATAGAGAAACATTTCAATGTAAACCATTTATGAATTGGAAGTGATGTTGGCTTTAGTTATCTTTGTAAATAAGGTAATTAGAATGCTATGAAAGTAATGTGATTATAGCAGGGGTGTTTTTAAATCTTGGGTATAAAAATTCTAGGGTAAATTCTAGTTTATCAAGACTAATTTTTAAGGGACCTACCTGCCTTTGAGGGTGATTTTTGTTATTTGGGGAGGGAGGGGGTTAATCACAAAGTGTATGGGTTTGGGTTATTTCTTGTTTTTGTTTTTCTGTCCGGAAGAATTTCATAGAGCTTTACTAGGCTGTACAAAATAAAATTCTTCTCAGGCAACATTTGCTTTTTAAAGTAATCATGAACAGAATTGTTAAAGCAAAAACTTTTTTTATTTTTATTTTTCTTGTCTTGTCTTCCAAGATCCGATTTCCCCATCTCCCACTTGCCATCCAGCAGATGCCATCTGTCATCTAAGCTGGTCATTGCTAACCAACAAGGAGACTGTCTCCTGACAGCCAGCACTGTGTATAATCACTCAGGAACCAGCGGATCTGCAAAGACCTACAATCAAAAACAAATCCCCCATTTCCTTTTATAAAACATACTACCCTCACCTCCAATATAAACACATTAAAAGTATAAAATGTTTAAAATCATGTACTAATAAAATTCATTGTATATTAGAATTGCAATAGAATGGAGAGAGAAACATTTAGCTAGTCATGTATCTGGAAACTGAATGTCCTATGTGAGTATTAGATTTTAATAGCATGCTTTAAAGACTGATGAATATAAAAGCAAAAGTTTTGAGTTTCTTACCGCTTTCAAAGCTGTATCCTAGTTTAGCGATACAATTGATTGCAGCTTTTCTAAATCATTAAATTACTTGGTTTGGTGGAGTGAGGCATGGAGCAATCGGGTGTCTTCTGATTTGTACATGTGGTGGCAGTGAAGTTGTAACAGAAATTTAAGCTGATCTTCCTTTTTGGTCTATTATCCATTGTGCCAACTCTGAGATTACTTGCAGAATATGGCTGTAAGTTTTAGTAAGGTAAAAGTTTCATAAGCAAAGGGACATTTTAAAAATGTGCTTATGGAAAGGACCCAGTAAACAAATATGTCTTAGTAAGTAACTAGAAGGATTTTATGTCTTCATTAACAAGGATATAGATGTCTTCCCCCAGTTCCAGAAGTCATTCTGTAATTACCAAGATATGCTAGGAGTAGGATTATGATTCAAAGAGATATCCCAATTCATAAAGCAATAATAAAAACCTGCATATTAGTTTTCTCCAAAGTTCAAACTCTTTAAAATGAGTTTCTACACTTAACTCTACTTTTAATTTGCTTATTCAGTATTTAGAATTTGTTTTATTAATACCTTACTATGAGACTTTTGAAAGGTGACCTTTCTCCTTAGAGGCAGTTGGAATATCAGTTGACTAAATATTACAGACTCTTGTAGGGGAAAAATGCGATTATTAAATAAAATTCTTTACTAAACCTTAGGCAAAGGTCTTACATCAGTTTTAACAGGCATAAAGTTAAAACTTAATGACTGGAGAAACATTTGCTTATTATTCTTCCCTTCAGAAATACTGTTTAGAATGAAAACTCGCTTGGGAACAAGATTCCAAAATTCAAGAAAATCTTTAGTGAATATATTCTTCATTAATTAGCCCATTATATTTTCATCTGTATTTGCCACTAAGATTTGCATCTATTCCTTCTAGGATAATTGAGTTTGTGTCTTTCTAATCTATTTTATCATTGCTACAGGTTTTGAAAGAACCTTTCACTAGTACATGCCAGAGGTTCGTATTTCTGAATTTTCTGTTTTAAACAGGTTGTAGCTGTATTTATTGGTTATGCAGTAAGAGGAAATGTACAAGACAAATGTTTTTCTTTAGCACATAAGAGATCTATCCTCATCCTGAAAGTTTGTTGCTTTAAAAGCAATTATCTCTCCATAAATATTACGGCCTTCCATTTTCATCATTTTTTAGGATCCACTTGTGCATGTAGTTGAGACCACTGTCTCTTTAATATAGCACTTTTCAATTTCTCTAAAGAAATACTTACGTACTACTTCTATCACATGTTGTAAATTTTCATGTAATAGTGTTTTCTGTGACTAAACTCCATTTTGATTGGCAGCTAAGACTTTTTTTTTTCCTGTGGCTTTAATTTATCTAAGAGGTCTTTGCATATAGATGAAATGTATAATTTGCCTGGCGGACTATTTGCGTTATGTGGCCTTAGTTTATTGACATTGAGTGTTTTAAAAAGGTTTTAAATGAATAGTCTTAAATCTAAATTTGTGTGAATAATAATCCTTTTAACAGTGCTTTTTTGTAGCTGTCTAAGTGTGTTAAATTGTTAAGCTATTTCTTTGTAAAATAGGACAATGGAATGCATAGAGGTTTTTTTTTCCTGTAAAGTATTTTTTTAATAAACAAAGTCTGATTTGTCCTTTATTGATGTTTCGTGACAAAATGAAATGCACATGTGAATTCTAGCTACATGAAATCTGCTTTAAAAATACTAACCCCTTTCTGTGGCTCCATTTTCTAATATTTTAGAAACTTGTGGCTTTTCTTTCCCAAAGAAAATGTTATAGTGATCTGAGGAAAACTTCATCCATACTGAGTTATGGTAGTTTGGGGGAAGAAAAGCGATGCTTGGCAAATTGTGCTACTTACGCCTTCTGCTGCTTAAATGGGTTTTCATCTGCTTAGGAGAGGATGATCTTAAATTTTTATTCTGGTGGTGCAGACATTTTTGAAAGTGTGCACCTGTAGTAGACAGTAGTATAAGCTTAAGTAGTATAAGACATTAGTATAGGCTTTGAGATACTGATGTATTGAATGACAACACAAGGGTTTTTTTTCCTCCTCAGATTGTGTGTGACTTTATCCTAAGTATGGATAGCCCTTGATTCTGATTAGGGAATGAAAAGGAACTAATATTTTTGAGTGACTTACTTGGGCCAGGACTTTATATGAGGGTATCCCATATAATCTTCACAGGCTTTATAGGAAGGTTGACAATACAATCTCCATTACACAGGTCATAGAGGCTTAGGTTGAAGCAACTGCCTAAGAATACTGTTAGTGGGAGCTTAGCTTTGGCATCGCTGGCTTCAGAGCCTGCGCTTTGTGCAGTGGTTGGTGATAGGAAGCACTGGGAATTTTGTGAAGGGGGCTCCTAAAAGCTGGCTTGCTACTCTACTGCTCCATAATATGACTTAACTCCATTCTTTGAACACTCTCTCCTCCCAGACTCTCCTGCACTAAGCAACTACAATGTTTTTGCTATTAATGTAATTTGTTTTATAGCAACTATTTAGCTATTTTAAAAATGACATCTGTCCAGGTGTTTTTCTTTTTAAGTTGGCCATTTGTCTTGAAACGCGACAAAATTGGTGATACTTAGCTCTAGGAAAAGGAGAAGCTGTCAAGAAGAGCTGGGCGGTGACCACCGCCAATAAAGGCAATAAAATCAGGCCTGCAATAAAATTAGGCCTGGGGAAATCATTTTAAATTCATTCGTTCCGTGGGAGTTACTCTTGATTTCCTTATCGGTAAAATAGGGTTAACTTCACCTTACGCCACCTGAACGCATTGTAAGACACGTCTTAAGACATTTATTTGGAAGCACATTTAGGTTTCTCGCAGTGGTAGTGTAACTTCACCCGATCAGATGCAAGCAAGGACACGGCTTCAGGTGAGGTGAGGATAGCTATCAGGTGCCAGTGTTCCGTTAATAAACAACTCCCCACCCCCCAAGAAAAAGCCGCTTAAAAACCTCATCAACGTATCTTTAATCACTTTGGGGACCAACCATTCCTTTCACCTGACTTCTATCAGCCCGCCTGGATTCTCAACCTGCAAACAGCCCTCGTCGCCACCGCCCCCGACCTTAATTTGGGAAACGTGCGCTGAGGCTCTCCAAGCCTTGGCCCTCCTCTGCCCTGAACCCTGAGCACACACCAGCTTAGAGCCCAGAAGCGCGGGGGTCGGGGGATGGGAGTCGCTAAGCCCAAGCCTGCAAGGCCTGTCCCCCGGACGGCGTAAGGTCATGGAAACGCCGGTTCATTCAGCAAACACCGAGCAGCGGGTGGCGGAGGACCGAGGTCAAACAAACTACTAAACCCCAAGGAGCTCTGCAAAGAAAGGCGGACTGGGGAGCTACCGGCGAGCCCCACCTCCTTCAGCCCGCCGTCTGGGGAAGTCACTTCAGAGGAGGCGACTGAGGGAGCACCGGGGCGCAGCTCTCGGCCGAGGGGCGCGGCGTGGCTCCCAGGCCCACACCCCCCGCGCCCGCGGCCACTCGGCGGGGAGGCCGAGGCCGGGGGCGGGGCCACGGCCGCTGCAAAAGCCGGAAAGAGGAAGCGGCGGCCTGGTTGCGCCGCGGTCCGCCGAGCCGCTGTGGCCCAGCTCGGCGGGCGGAGTCTCCGCGCCGCGGGTCCTCACCAGCCCCGCGCCCGCCGCGCCGCAGCAGCCGCCTTCGGGGGCGCTGGGGCCTGGGCACCCGCTGAGCCAGCCGGGCCGCGGGCTCCCCACGCTCGCCGCGGCGGCTGGCGGCCCAGCCGAGGCCGCCCCGCCCCCTCGCTTTACCCCCTCCTTTCCCAGTTCATCCTTTGCTTATTTTAGGGTCAACCCGGTGACCCCCTCGGTCGGGCGTGGAGGGCGCCGGGCGTGCGGCAACAAACTGCCCGAGTTGGCGCAGAACGGCCCGCGGCCTCTGCCGCTGGGGCGGACTCCGCGGTCTCCATGGTAACGGCCGGGCCGGCGTCTCGGCCTCCAGGGGAAGATGCGGCCTGCGGGGCCCTCGGCCCGGGCCTCACGGCCCGGCCGGGGCCACTGAGGAGGACGGTCCCCGCCGCCGCACTGGCCGGCCGCGGGCGCCAGGTGAGAGCGGGTGCAGGTCGCTCCGTGCCCTGCCCCTTCCCGGGCCGCGGCCCCGCGGGCGCCCTGCCGCGCAGGGGCCTCTCCCGCGCCCGACGCCTTTTGCTTTGTTTCTGTTTTTCCTGGCAAACTGCCGGAGAAAGACTGTCAGCCGCCCCGGAGAGGCCGCGGGCAGCGGCGGTTAAGCTCTCCCCAAGTGGGAGAGGACCCGCAACGACTCACCGCCTGCTTCCCCTTCCTTTCCAGTGAAATCCAGTCTCTGACTCGAGACACAGATGGCCTCAAATGAGAGAGATGCTATATCGTGGTACCAAAAGAAGGTAATATCAGTCTGTTTTTATTATTATTTGTAAAGCACATTTCCTGCTAAAAGCGCCCACAAAGAATGTCACGTTGTTTCTCCCCCGAGCTTGGGCCTGCCGGGTCGCCTAACCCCGTATCTCGCAAGGTAAATGGAAAAACTGATGTATCAGGTCGTTGCGTCTTTTAAACCCAGGCTCAGGCTCCCACGTAAGATTTTCAAGTCACCTTCTGGCCCAGGCATCTAGGCAAGGGCCCAGCAAGGCTTTGCTAAGTTTGCCTCTGATCAAACTGCAGCTTTTTTAAACACAAAACTTTTTCTGTGCATTTATTGGTACTGTCCACAAACTTACTGAGCCGCCCGTGAATTACCTTTTCCTCTCTTTAGTTTTCCTGTTGATGTTTTTCTTGAGTTGGAAATCTCTTTTAAGGTAATATTTAATTTGAAATACTTGGATGTAGCTTTTTAATTTACTTTTAGATCCAGCTGCTTTAGAGTTTTGAAGGAAACAGTGTCTGAGAAATAAACATTTTCCAGATCGCATATTGATATTTCATAGTTTCACGATTTTTTTTGAGGTTTGACCTGAATAAAAGGGTTTCCTTGAATTTTAAATACCGTCATCCCTATTTCAGATTGGAGCATATGATCAACAAATATGGGAAAAGTCAATCGAACAGACTCAGATTAAGGTAAATTGATTTATTTGCTTCTAGCTTTGTTTTACTCCATGATTGTAGTGGACTGTATTTACTTTTTAAGAAATCTGCACTTATCCTCCGATATGGCATTCTTGATTCGTCGAAGCTTATAAGGAACACAGCGTTACATGTAGAATGATAAAATATTTGATATCAGGGAAATAAAGAGTGGTTGGTCTATGATGAATTAGAGATCAATATCCCATATAAGTGGGGCTGGAAAGGGCTCCTTGACACCAGCCAGTTTTACTTTGTGGTGATGTAGGCTCAGTATTGCCAGAACTTGAGAGTCGTCAAAAGAATCTGGGCATAGGCATTTTTATGTGTAATACCCAGTTATTCTTTCAGAGTGTGGTCTCCCCTCTGCTCTCCCACTCTTCACTTCCTCTTTGGTAGCAAGTCAAACAAAATTCATTTGCTGCCTGAATCACTTTTTCAGTTACTGATTAGAATATATTGTCTTAACTTTTGCAGATTCTTAAGCTTTTTCCTACACTGGTCTTAGAACTGAGCAGATTCTTGGGATTCTTTTATGCTAACCAAGCAACCAGAAACCAATGTGTGTTTCAGAATGACAGTTTATTAATTTATAACGGGAGATGGAAAGATTAAATAATCTAATGTTCCAAAATCAGGGTTGTGTGGGGAGGGTGGTGCAAATTAGTCATTAAGGTTATTTGGTAGCTGCATGTAACTGGATGGTCTTGAGAGATGCGGAGAAGCCTTAATACCATCCCTGCTCCTGAAAGAATATATCTTTTTTTTTTTTTTTTTTGACATTTTAAAAGAACATAGGTTTATTAAGAAGAGAAAAAGGCACGTGCTTAGTCACAGGTGGGCAGGAGAGCTACCTCTCCTGTTTGGCAAAAGGAGGAGGTTTGTAAAAAGAAACACTGCATAGTCACAGTGGGCAGGAGAGATGCTAAAAGAATGTATCTTTCAGTTGCTTTTAATACCTATGCTAGAGGATTCAGGATCTTCTTTGGAAAGACTGGCAGATTCTTGTCTTTGGATATTTCTCTTATTTTAATTAAAGCTTTGCTGCAGATCCTCTATTATAACTTTAAAATCTCCGCATAGAGGGGTGTAATATTGCAACTGTGTGACTTGCTAAGGAAAGCTATTGTTTACAAGCTGCTACACCTAAAACAATGGAAATGGGCTTCATTAAGGATGCCAGAGAAGCTGTCCCTGAGGAATTGATGCCCCAAGTGAAATCTGAAGAATGATTAGCAGTTAATTAGGTCCAGAGTGAATATACTAACCCTACACCAACCCTCCAGAAAACAGAAGTGCACTTTCCAACTCATTCTATGAAACTAGTATTACCCTGATTCCAAAGCCACATAAAGACATCACAAGAAAATTCATCAAGAAAATAGGTGTGAAAGTCTTTAACAAAATATTAGCAAACCAAATTCAACATGTAGAATGTATTTTCTACTGTGACTGAATAGGTTCCGTTCTAGAAATAGGACATTGGTTTAACATTTGAAAATAAATGAACATAACACACCATATTAATGAAGGGTAAGACCACATGGTCTTCTCAGTAGTCACAGAGAAGCAGCTAACAAAGTTCAGTGTCCATTAACAATAAACTGGAAATAGAAACCTCCTCAGCCTGTCAAAGGATGTTTACAAAAAACTTAGAGTTTGCATCACACTTAATCACTAAAGACTGTTTTGACACTTAAGTTATTAACATTGTACTGTAGGGACTAATCAATGCATTAAGGCATGGAAAAGAAGCACAGAGATGAAAAATAAAATGAAAACTATCTTTATGATGGCACAATCCAGTATTTAGAAACCCCAAGGCAGCTACAAAAATTTACTGACATTATCATGACTTTAGCAAGTTTTTAGACAAAGATCATTATAAAAAAATCATTTGTATTTCTAAGTATCAGTGATGGGTACCCCCCCCCAAATTAAGAAAATAACCTTGTATACAGTATCATCAAAAGAATAAAATATTTAGGGGCCTCCCCCGTGGCGCAGTGGTTAAGCGCTGCGCTGTGGAGCTGTCGGCAGCGGTGACGCGAGTTCGACGCCCGGCCGGGGAGAATCCCACATGGCGCGGCAGACCTCTCCTGCCTCGCCCGCTGCTCCCCTCAGCAGTGTATTTCTGATCTGCCTGTTCTGCTACCCGCTCCGTCTCTGGTGAACCCTCTCGCCGCCCCACGCCTCTGGCCTGTACCCCAGCTTGTATGTATAAATAAAAAATAAATCTTTAAAAAAAAAAAGAATAAAATATTTAGGGATAAGTTTAACAAACTATAAGAAAGTACACTGAAAACTACAAGACATTGCTGAGAGAAATTAAAGAAGATAGAAAAAAATGGAGTAGCTTTTCATGTTCATGATTTTTAAGACTCAATTTGTAGGATGGCAGTTCTCTCTGGATGTGTTTATAGATTCACTCCAGAGCCTGTGACATTCCAGCAGGGTGAGACATAGAAATAAACTAATTCTAAAATTGACATGAAGTACAAAGGATCTAGAGGATCCAAAACAAATTGAAAGGAAGAACAGTCAGAGGACTTATATTGCAGGACCTCAGAATCTGCTATAAAGCTCCAGTAACCAGACGGTGAAGCGCTGCCTTGAGTACTTGACCATGAGAGAGATTAGAAAATCTAGAAATAAATCCTTCCAGTTTTGAGAAATTGATTTTTTTTATTATTATTTTTTATTTTTTAATTTTTTTATTAGAACCTTCTTTTTTTTAATTGTTATTTATGTCTTTTACATTTTGTATTCCCCTTGGGCAGCCCACCACCAATTCACCCGTGATCCAGCTCCATGGTCCCCTGTATTCTCCTCTCTTCCATTTTGTGCCCTTATCCTCCCCCCCCACCCCCCTACCGCTGAGTGTCTCTCTCCCTCCCGGCCTCCCTATAGTCCTGTTATAAGTGAAACCATTCGATATTTTTCTTTTTCTTTCTGGCTTATTTCACTGAGTATGATTCCCTCTAATTCCATCCATGTTGCGGCAAATTGCATGTGTTTATCTTTTTTCCATGCTGAATAGTATTCCATTGTGTATATGTACCACATCTTCTGGATCCAATCATCTATTTTTGGACATCTGGGTTGCTTCCATACCTTTGCTATTGTGAATAGTGCTGCAATGAACATACGGGTGCATGTATCCTTTCGGATTAGTGTTTTTGTGTCCTTTGGGTAAATTCCCAAAAGTGGTATTGCTGGGTCATATGGGAGCTCCATGTTTAGCAATTTGAGGAATCGCCATACAGCTTTCCATAGTGGTTGGACCAGTTCACATTCCCACCAGCAGTGTAGAAGAGTTCCTTTTTCTCCACATC
>PVIJ01018515.1:0-26162 GCA_004024925.1 Scalopus aquaticus
CCAGAAAGAAAAAGAAAAATATCTAATGGTTTCACTTATAACAGGACTATAGGGAGGCCGGGTGGGAAAGAGACACTCAGCGGGGGTGGGGAGGATGGGGGAGGGGAGGATAAGGGCACAAAATGGAAGAGAGGAGAATACAGGGGACCATGGAGATGGATCACGGGTGAATTGGTGGTGGGCTGCCCAAGGGGAATACAAAATGTAAAAGACATAAATAACAATAAAAAAAAAACACTGAGCATTTTGCTTGTTGTCATAAATGGGAAAATCCTCTTTGGATTTCTTTCAGTTAGTGAAAACAGATAGGTCTTTTGTAAATGTCAAGTGGCATAACAGAAACTTTGGAAAAGCAGAGGATACCTGCTTTTTTGGGGAAACCTGTCAGGTTTTCCATTTAAAGTAATGAGAATGAGATTCTGTATTTGTGTTTTGTGGCAGAAAAGTCAAAGTTACTGACTTCAAGCATGAGAAATAAGCACTGTTATTTGACTATGATCCTCCCCATTTGTTAAACTGAAAAACTGAAATTCTAAACAGCAGTTTAGAATTTTTCCTAGAGTCTCAAAGCTTCTTATGTGGAGTGAATTCCAGGAGACTAAATTGTGCTCATTGTGTGGTGTGCTGGTCCTCTGAGCTGTCCTGGGCAGGACCTGTGTTCTCCTGGGGAGATCTGTTGAGGGGCAGTGTCTCTGTGCAGTGAGCCACACCCCAGCCCTGAGCTAAGAGTCTGCATATGTGGAGACAGCGCCCCAGACCTGTTCCTTCCTGTGTCCGCTTTACTGCCTCTGTAGAGGCTCCTTCCCCAAAGATTTTTTTTAAAATTTTTTTTGTTGTTGTTCAAGCTGGGGTACAGGCCAGAGGCGGGGGGCGGCGAGAGGGTTCACCAGAGATAGAGCGGGGAGCAGAACAGACAGATCAGAAATACACTGCTGAGGGGAGCAGCGGGTGAGGCAGGAGAGGTCTGCCGCACCATGTGGGACTCTCCCCGGCTGGGCGTCGAACCCGCATCGCCCGACAGCTCCACAGCGCAGCGCTCAACCGCTGCGCCACCAGGGAGGCACCCCCAAAGATTTTTATGTAAAGTATAACCACTTGACTTTTGCTCTTAGGATCAGGGCATTCAGAATTTTGATCGTAGACACAATTGTTGAAAATGACCTTGGAATATCCCACTGTTACAGGCATATACAGAGGGTATGAAAATTAGACTATAAAATCTATTTCCCAATTTTCAAAAAAGTTCTCCCAGCATCTCTGTAAAGAGCTTGTGTGACTAATAGGCTATAAATAAATATAACTTTGATGCATTATGCAGCATGTAGTCTGACTAGAACTGAGACAAATGAGGCAAATAGATGCTCTATTCAGAATCACCAGAATATTTAATGATAAAGTTCAGCTAAGGCATATGTGATTCTTTCCCAAGCCTGAATGTGTGAAGGAAGTACTTTTGGATAATCCTTATATGCAGATGTTAAAGTTCAAACACTCCCCCACCCCTGCTTTTGTAAGATACAGAGAAATTCAAATTTATAAAAATTCTAAGAAAACTAGTAAGCTTTCTCCAAAACATATATCCGTATATGTTGCCTGTTTTTATTATTGTTTTAATAGGTATTAAGTTCACAAAGTTCAAAATTCATGTTTATATATATGAGTACCTGAATTTTCATGTATGCTTACATGTATGTATACACACAGATGTGCAAATATAGCTCTCTCTGATCCCTTGAACCCCTTCAGCTTATATTTTTACCACCAATGTCACCACTAATAATATTTGCTTGTTTATCCATCCAGCATCTTCAGATGCAAGCTGATACCCACCTTTTTACCCAAAAAGTAACATACCAAACACTGCTGTATATCAGAGACATGCCAGGGGCAGGGTGTCCTACCCAGACTTAATAGAAATATTAACAATTATGTAGAACTTAGACTAATAAGAGTTTGAGAGGAAGGAGTGTTGACCTACTTTGCTTAGAATTATAGGCACATGATTATTTTTAAAAAGCAGACCAAATTTCAGTCCATTTAAAAAATTGCTTTAAAATTTTTGCAGACAATGAATCCTGATTGCCTGCACTAGAGGCGTAATGTTCCCACACTGTGTTCTTAGTAAACCACTTTTCTCAATACTGCATAGAGGGCTCCATGTTATTATAGTGCTGGACAGCACTATGCCAGGTCTAGCTCCTAGCTTATAGCAAGTACAGAGAATAGAGCAACAGATTAAGTAAATTCATGAGGGGGTTGAGGCGTGAGTTCGATGCCCGGCCGGGGAGATTCCCACATGGCACAGCAGACCTGTCTTGCCTCTCCTGTCTTGCCTCTGCTCCCCTCAGCAGTGTATTTCAGTCAATCTGCCTGTTCTGCTCCCTGCTGTCTCTGGCGAATCCTCTCACTGCCCCACACCTTTGGCCTGTACCCCAGCTCGTGTGCAAAAATAAATAAATCTTTAAAAGAAAAAAAAAGTAAATTCATGAGGAAGCACATAACCAAATTCAAAAAGTGAAAAAAGTCAGTGTTATTAAAGAAAACATACAGTGGGAAAGCTATTCCAGCTGTGTCCAAAGAGACAGAAAACAAAAGCAATACAACAAACTTAAATGGATGTTAGACAGTAGGAAAACAACGTTATAAAAGGCATTATAGACTGGATAGATTTTAAGTGACATGAAATTTTATCAACTGAAAATTTCTTAGATATAACGATGATGATAGTGGTTTTATAGGATGATGTTCTTAGAATATGCAAGGTAGAATATTTATCATTCATAAGTACTGCAACTTACTCTAAAAGGGTTCTGAACAAAGAGAAAATAAAAGAGGCAAAATTTACCAGCTGTTGATGGTATTTGTGGTAAAAATTCATTACATTATTCTTTAAACTTTCCCACATCTTTTAAATTTTTCAAAATAAATGGCTAGGGAGGAAAATACACAGAAATAAATTTGAAGTTCCCGCTGGTCTAAGACGAGATGAATTGAGCACCAAAAAGAATAATGAATATAACTCACTGGAACAATCTCAAATACGTAAAAATCATGAATTCATGACATTCCAAAACACAAAGCAACATCTCATTATTTACCATAAGCTTTTGCTATTGTACTATCTGGAAATTGATAGCCTAAAGCAAAGAATCAAATATTATTTGAGTTTTCCTATAGACACTGTATTTCACAATACCAGATATCAGATAAAGGAAAGTATTACTTTATAGAAGAATTATAGTAATCAATGGAGAGGAATGATAGAAATGAAGCTCACAAATTTGCAACCTCTAATTCGATAAGGCACCTATGTGATGACCATCATCACTTAATATAACATTAAAACATTACATTAGGGCCTCCCCGGTGGCGCAGCGGTTGAGCGCTGCGCTGTGGAGCTGTCGGCAGCGGCGACGCGAGTTCGACGCCCGGCCGGGGAGAGTCCCACATGGTGTGGCAGACCTCTCCTGCCTCACCCGCTGCTCCCCTCAGCAGTGTATTTCTGATCTGCCTGTTCTGCTCCCCGCTCTGTCTCTGGTGAACCCTCTCGCCGCCCCACGCCTCTGGCCTGTACCCCAGCTTGTATGTATAAATAAATAAATCTTAAAAAAAAAACAAAAAAAAACAAAAACATTACATTAAAAGCTTTTCATATTAATCTAATTAATATTATATTAATAGTGCTAAAACTACTACAATAAAGCTTGATGGGGAATTTTACAATGGGTACCAATAGCTGATGAATCTTAACATCACTTACTATCATAATGTCATGTAATAGCACCTCTGATGACTTGCCAACTATATTTTTGGATAAGATTTTTGGATCTTATCAAGCCTCTAGATCTAACTCCCAGTTTTGAAGGGTGGTGGAATAAGTTAAACAACACTGACAGAAGCAATCAATGAAATCCAGAAAGTGGAATTTTCTATAGGAACAATTATTTGGTTTTGTCAACATTATGCATAATAAGGAAACAAAAGATAGATTTAAAAGGAGTAATGTGACGTAACAGCCAAAGATATTTGGATCTAATTCAAATCAATTTATAGCAAAAAGATCTTTTTGAGACAATCAGAAAAATTTGCTATATTGACTTCAAAGACAGAGAATTTTCCCCTAAAATCCAGTTTCTTGGTGACATGGAAACTTATCTAACATTATGAATGTCAAGGAAATTGTATATTCACTCATTATTCATTAATTAGTTAATTCAAAGGTCTGCTTTCAATTCATGCTATGTACAAAGCATGTGGAGAAAGTAAAAGATTAAAACCTGGAGCCTGCCCTGTCGTTGCTTATGGGATGAAATGTGCATCTTCACACAGGCATTCCAGGACAAGGACTCTGAGGGAGAAAAGACCCAATTGAAACTTAGGGCAGGAGAAAATCTTTGGGTTGGAGAGACCAGGGGAGGCTTCTAAGAGGAGCAGTGATCTTAAAGCCTTAAATTTGTGTTGGTTTATTTTTTTGAGAAAGGGATACAGTCCTTTATTATTATTTTTTTAAATTACAAAATACCTTGCTTTTCATCTTGGTCATAAAGCAATGAGTTAATAAATTTTGTCCTATTTCTTACTTCTTTCTCCATTCCTTCCTCTTTTCAAAAGACACAAACATTAAGAATCTTCCATTCTTTATTTACTGTTCTGCTTCTGGCAATTATATTATTTTCTAAAGTGTATAAAAAATACTTTCTTACTTTGATTTTCTTATCTTTCCATACGTATTCACTGAGCATTCACTAAGGTTGGCTAAATAAATATGCTTTTCTCCCGTAAGTCTGAGAGGCTGGGTCTTCAGCTAACTCCATCCTGAAAAGATCAGATTAGTCAACTGTTGGGTTTTCAAAACATTTTATTTCTTCCTGGTTAATAACAAGCCCAGGCAATATTACTCCACAGGGGGAAGCAGGATCCATTTGCAGGGACTCATGGGAGAACCCCGTGTGATGGAATTGCACAGCCTTACAAGCGAATCTTTTTCTAAAACCCTTTCCCTCTGTGCCCATAAAGTCTGCAGAGTAATTTCTTATTAAACTGATAGCTATTATTCAAAAGAGCTCACATTTCAGCGCAATTACTATTCCCCAGCCAACTAAATGCCCAATTAGTCTTTAATAAAAACAGGACCTAGTACACTGCCCAGCAGAGAAAGGTATTTAACAAATCTTTTATTGCCCAATTCATTTAAGTTAGGTGACCTACATAATATTTACACGATTTGTTTCTAAAATAAACATCACCCATGGGTCGACTATAAAGAAATTCCCTTGACTAATTCCCCTTATTATGAAGAATACTAACCTACAACTAGGAAGGCAGGTGTATTATTCCTTTTACCCTCATATTATCCCCAACACAAACAGAAAACTGGTCATCATCCTTCTCACGTAGATTTATTTTTAGGGCAACAATCTTGCAAGTTTCCTTTTCCTTCCCAATTCCTGTCTGTTCTCTGAGGTGTGCAGAGTGTGGACAGGTAGAAATACCTGTCCATACTTGAGTGCCAGCAAACACCCGTGTGGTGAGTTCCACTGGGCACACAGTGAGTGATATCAACACCACGGTACTGGGCTTCTTAAAAGAGAATCATCATCAAGAGGATTTTTTAAGAAATGAAATATCAAAATGGACAATCATGAACAGAACTCCTGATGCCTCAAATCAGCATTTCAATATATTTTTTTTATATCCAAAAGGGTAGGCTTATTTTATTAAAAAAAAGGAAAGGGCGTTTGCATAGACAAGTGGGCAGAAAGAGCTGCCCCTGAAAGGGCCAGGCTTATGAAAGGAAACACCTGCATGGGCACAGGTGGGCAGTATAACTGACCATTTCAATAATTTTGGGCTGATTTTGACCATCAGTTCCTCCCACTCAAGAACTGGCAGTGGCTCCTTATCCTGAGTGTCCTGGTCAAGTGTCCGTGTCCCACTTTTCTCTCACGATGTGCTAACCTGGGGTCCTTTTATTCCTTGTGCCACAGATGAGCCAGAGCGCCCGCCAAGGCAGTCAGCGTGCAGCTCTTCAGTCAAGGGAGCTGCTTCCCCGCACACGCGGCAGCCCCACTGTCTCCCTCCCTCAGCTGCTGTGGCCCAGCTCATGGCTGGTGCCCTCGGCCACTCACCCCCATCCTACCTTTGTGGGCAGCTAAGGCAGGACACACCCTGTCGTCCCACTGTTCATTCTGAGCTCAGTCAGTGGCAGCAAAGGCTGCTTGTTTTTGAGAAGCAGGATGTTTTCAAGAGCACGGAATTTGGAATGGAAAGCCCAGAGTTCAAAGCTCAGCTCTGTAGCTTATCAGACATGTCTGTGAACAATCTGATTAATATTTATGGTCCTTACTTCCCAAGCCTTTTAAACAGGAATGTGACCAATCTTATGGAACTTTGTGATGCTGAAGTCACATAAAATGAAATATTACTAATGCATAATCTGTGCTTCATACTGTATTTCACTGATTATAAAACACCAAGGATGACGAAACCTATCATAATGGGAAGAGGATTTAACATCTGAAGAATATGTACCAGAAAACCCTGTGCATCCAAGGAAAGCTGGTGGTTTGGAAAAGGGGCCAAGGACAAAGAAAAGCTTCCAAAGAAAAGGGTTCCAAAGAAAAACCAGTTTGGTCCAGCTCTAAACCTTTAGATAGAAGAGTCTGAATAGTAGATTCTTTTGAACCATGTTTTGGTTTCCTCAACTCCTGGCAATGTTAGATAAGACTATTTTGACTGCAGTTAAAGGAAAAAAAAGAAAACCCAAGCACTTTCAAGCATAAATCACAAAGTCCACAGTAAATCAGAGGGCCTAAGGTCGCTGCCCTGCTCTAGCACACCTGTGTGGGTGACCTCCTGCCAACTCTGCTCCAGGTGTTGGGACAAAAGCCCCTTGCTCTTTTCCTCCTGCATATTCTGCTTCTTGCTCAAGCTCAGGAGAGATGGGACTAAGAGGGCTGAGATGTGGGGACAAGTCTGCGGGGAGAGATGGAAGTAGCAGTCCCGGGTTCTGCTTTGGTTCAGGCCCTAGTCTGTCTCTAGACAAAGGAACTCCCTGGCCACGGAGGGACAGCGTGGCTTGGAGGCAGCATGTGGGGGTAAGGTCTAAGGCCTTCCTGGGGGTGCTTGACAGGCCCAGGTCTTTGCAGTTCACTCCCCACTTGGCCACACAGTGGACAGGCTGGCTCTCTGCTGTCACATGCCTTCCACTGGCAACACCTGGTGTATCTGCAAGGAGGAGGAGTCAAAACGGAGTGAACCCAAAATTCAACATTGAAAGGCACAGAAATAAAACCTTTTCATTCAGAGGTATCTAGAAGATCTGAGATAAATATGTCCTTGGTTCACAACATTCTGCCCCTTCTTCCTCTCCTAACTCTTCCTTTCTGTCACTCCACCATTTCCCTCTTTATTCTAGTTCTTTTAAATGTCCAAAGAAGATTCAGACCGTCTGAGATATTCTAGGCACAGCTTCTTTCTGACCTCGGTAGAACACGTCACCATAGGAAGTTGCCATGAGAACCTTTGGGTGAACATCCACCAAGCTGTTTCTAACCATGGCAAATGCATCAAACTACTTCCACTCCCATCAAACCATTTACCATGAAGCTGCCGGTGGCTTGTCTTACCAGGGGACTTTGATCAAAGAAAGGTAAGAGGGATAAGCACCAGGGCCAGAGGCTCTTCAGTCTTGCCTCAGGGTAGCAGTTCTTGAAGTAGTAGCTTCTCACCTCCCAAGGAGGCTCTCTCATGATGGCTGGCTGCTTTCAGGAGGGATGGAGACAGGTGGGCACAGTAAAGAAAACAGCAGAATGCACGGGCAGAGGGTTTTGTATCTTAAAGGGAGCAGGACACCAGAATAAGGCCTTTATCAGGCCAAACTCAGTGAACTCTAACCTGAAGCTGAGGGAGTCCCAATGGACATGAGACTCTTTGAGCAGAAATAATATTTCTCTGTCTTGTCCTCTAAGCTCTAACATCTTCCAGCTTGCTCACCAAACGGCTGCATCTTGTGTTTGCTGATGCAGAAGAATAGCACTTCGCTATAGTCTACCACCAGATGGTAATTGGATTCTAATAATAGAACAAAATGCAGAGAATTCCCACTGCTTGGCTGGGTTTTAACTGATGTGACAGCAGAGAGGAGAGGCAGCCTCTCCACTCTGTGCCACGTGGGGAGTGAGCTGTGAAGAGCTGCACCTCTTAAGCCTCCTAGGACACTGGGGAGCTGTGGGAGGAGTCCCCAGGTTGGGGTGGTTCTGGGGTTCTAGCTTTCATCTGAGTTGATGGTGGCTAATGGACTTCAAAGCCCTGGGGTTTAAAGCCTGCTCTTCCCCACTGCCTGCAGGTCCCAGGGGAAGGCTGTCCTCCAGAACCTATGCTTTGCCCTCAGGGAGGAGCCACTTTCTTTTCCACCACTTTCAAGTCACACCCCAAGTATCTGAGGACTCCCAGGAAGGCCCCTGCCACAGGACATGAAATACCTGGGATGGAGCTGGTTTTTCCTCAGGGTCTTGAATTTCTGGAAAAATGGGAATTGTGTAATTCAGGTGTCTGGGAGCATGTGGCCTGTGGCATGTCTCAGTGTGGCCACAGCTAGTCAGGGAACATTTTCTCACAGAAGCTGCTCAGCATGAATATGTCACGAGAAACCAGAACTCCCCTGAAAAAACTGGGCCTGCTGATCAATGTAACCTCTTTTTCAGAGATCATTTCTGAAAATATGTCCACGATGGCAGTCTCCTAGATGGGCTCACCTACTAAGGAATTAGGACTATAAAGGCACCTGAGGTAATTACTGAATTCTTGGTTAATCTAACATTATTAAGCACTAGTATTTGCTCATAGTGCTATAAAAGCAAAAAAAACAAAGAATAAAAAAGCAAACACAAAATCAGGACATGAAGTTCCTAACTTAAAATATTTACAGCTTAAATCAGACTGAGCCTCAGAAATCAGCCTCCTTCTTTTGTAGATAAGGATCATAGATAGTGTGGCTGATTCAACATCATGAAACTAAGCAGCAAAAATGTCAGAAAACATACAAATTTATCCCTAATTCTAGTGACAATGCAAATCAGTTTATGTTGGATTAAACTGGAAAAGGAAGAAGGAGTCCCGGAAGATCAGAATTCACTTGTTTTCATCTCCAACCTCTGGGTTAGCCTGGTGAGGGGCTGTGGGCAGTAGACGGTCTGGAGAATCTGGATGCTGGTAATTACAGAGGAGAGTAATCCCCAGGGTGTGCGACCTCTCCAACCCCCACTCAGCCCAGAGACATCCCTTTGGGTTGAGCAATGAGGTCGAAACTTCTGAACTGAACTTTGCCATTCTGGTGAGGAGCATGAGGAAGAGCAGGAGGCCTGCACGCGCCGAAGGCCAGGTCTCAGGCCTGGGCACACTCAGAATTGACGTTAGTGAGAAGCCTGGCGCCCGTTTAACTGGTGAGAAAGATCTAAATACCTGTATTATTCAAGAAAAATGCTTAAAGTACTTAAAGCATCAGGATCTAAACCTCAGTGTCAAGAATCAGTGTGAATTATCTGAGTCAGTGGTATCAAAAATATCGCGTTTTTTCCCCCTGGATCTGGGTGTTCACATGCATGCGACGTGATTACTGAGGGCCATTTCTGCGGGAGAGCAGGATATTCTGAAGATTGAAGTAACAGAATTTCTGTGTTGATTCTGAAACTGAGTATGAGCTGGAAGGTGAAGAGCAGAGGTTAGCACTCACAGAGTTAAATGCACTTTGGACTTTGGGTTAGTGATTAAGTTACTTTGGAAATGACATGTACAGATGTTTCCTGCCTAATAGACCTAATGTGAGATGCTGGCTCCCTCCCCTGGACCAACCCCGAAGCTGTCACATAAACAATTTGATGCATCTAGTAACATGGCAAAATGTTGAACAAGTAAGAGAATCCTGGGGAGGCAGAATGTACTGGGTCTCAGAATGGGGGGAAGCGGGCTGTGGAGGGTGAGTATGTGGAGCAGGGGAAGATCTGGTAAGACTGACAACACCACAGCAGAGTTTCCCAGTTGGAGCTTGCTCACTCCCTTGCATTGCAATGGGCAGAAAACTGCTCACAGGCAGAAAAACAGCCCCGCTAGTGCAGTACCAGCCAGGAGCATCAGGGTGACACCAGGGAGAGGCTGGACCCTCCTGGGTGGACCGAACTGAGGATCCCTCTTTCTCAGGCTTCCTGGGCCCATAGTGTGAAAGTCAAGAGCGTGGGCTCTAAAGCCAAACTGCCCAGGATCTAATCCTACCTCCACCTCTTACTGCTCTTTTACTGTGACTTGGAAAAGTTTCTTTCTCTCTTTGTTTCCTCATGTCTAAAATGGACATATTGACACTAACTCTTAGGGGGGTTTAAAAGTTGTAAGGCATGTAAAAGCACTTAAAATTAGACTGATACACATTAAGTGTTCAAGAAAGGAGAGTTTTTTTTTTTTTTAATCTGGAGGAAGTAGCCTTGAGGGGTAATGTCAGTTATCTGAGTGGGAGAATAGAGAATCGGAGCACAGAGGTATGTTTTTCGCATACTGCCCATTTACTGAACTTACCAGGAAAAGCAGAAGCAAGGGCCTGAGCTTTTACCTTTTACCACTATAACCAGGGGACTGTAATATGAATCATAAAGAAAAGCAATACCTCGATATGCTGAAAGAAAGGCAACAAAGGGAACTGTACAGCAAAGGATGCAGACTTAATAAACCAGACAGTATCAGACTTCAAACAAGCACAGGAAATAGCCTCAATAGAAAAAGGGAGGATTTTGAAAACAGGAAGTGAGTGAATACTGGTCACAACATGGACAAATAAAATGAAAGAGCAAGTCAAAAACGCATCTAAAATGCTTTTTAAGAAAGATGAAAACAGTTGAAACTATGAAAGTGAAAGTTAAGAGAGAATACAAAACAGAATATTAGGAACCTAACATGTTAGGAATCTCACGAGAGAGCAAATCTAAGTGTGGGGGAGAAAATTCCTGAAAAAAGTAACCAAGAATTTTCCAGAATTATAGGAGGATGTAGCAGATTTTACACCTCTCTGTACTCACGATCTTCGGTAGTTCCCTCCACACTGACTTTCTGATTCTAGCCTTGGTCAAGGGACTTGCTTTAGGCCAACAGGACAAGAGAAAAATTGGTGCACACAAGGAATTTAAAAGCGCTGCACATTGGGACTTGCACACTGGCACTCAGAGGTAGACGATCACACCCCTTCAGGTGCATGTCACCACCCTACACCCGCCACCAAGGCACCCATAGTCTTTAAAATAGATATTTCCAGATGTACAACCCCAGAAGGTTTAACAAGCAAAAACTGCTTTGAGAAAAACGAAACTAAAACTAAAGACTACAGATACAAGAAAATTAAACATTAAATTTATGTTTTGCCTGAATAAGCACTGAAGAAAAGAATGGGAGAAAGGTAGGAGGAAGGAGTGGGCATATTCTTAGAAATCTAGAAGGAAAATTTTGGAAGATATAACAGGAAAGAATGAAGAAATCATGGATAAGCAGTAGACCCTGGAGTCAGATGCTCTGGGTCTAAATCCTGCCTTGGCCATTCTAGTTGCCTGACCTTAGGTCAGTTATGTAACCTCTCTGGGGGCTCTGTTGCCTCACTTGTAAAAATAAGACTGATAACACAGAATCCCCTATGGAAGATTATTTGAGAATTTAAGAATCTACTTTTAAAGCCTTGGGTTCGCATCTGGTTTATGTAGGAAAACCAAAGTGACTTCATATTGTATCAACATCATCTTAGGCACATGACCATAAATGCCCTGCTCTGGGAAGATGGCTAGTTTCCCCACTGTTTCTTTCATGTGTATTGACCTATACTTAAGACCCATCCACAACTCTATTAATCTTAGTAGAACAGAGATGTGATATGGATCCTGCCTTGACCCCAAGTCTTGTCTACCAGCTCTGGAGCAGAGGACCCCAGTATGCAGATCACCCTTAATAAACTTAAAGTATGATTAATGGGCATCCCTGCTTTGTTCTTCAGACTCAAATTACCTTCTCCACTGGGGAAGCTTATTCTTACAGCTGCAGATTTACAGTAAGCTTTCCATAAACAGTGGATTTTAACATGGGGTGGGGAGCTACAGGGAGATAGCGGACAGATAAATAAACCACATTACTTTAGATAGAAATAAGCACTTTGAAGGAAATAACATAGTTTTGGGGACAGGGATAGTAAGTTAGGGAGTAGGGGACAAAAGGTTTTTCAGCTATCACTTGAAGGATATGAAGATTAGGATGTAGAGTTCCAGGGACAGATCCCCACTCCCTTAAAGGATTCCAGGAATGGGTCCTCAGAGGAATGGTTCTTAGATTCTAGGGAGGCAAAGCCCCAGAAGAAGGATCCAAAGGTGCAGCGATTCCTGGCTCTGTGTGTAAACAGAGCTTCTATTTTTAAGAAACTATGCGAGCTTGAGAGGCGAGACAGTTGTCAGCTATCCAAGGACCAACTGCCAGAGGGTCCTCCCTCCTCCCTTAACTACCTGTGGGCAAAGGAACTTGAGGACTCACACACGTGGCCTGGGGTAAGGGTGCGGCAAGGAGAAGAGAGAACTTCAGCAACAACTAACATTCATCTCCCACCAGTTCAGAGGATAGGCACCTCCCTCAAAGTCAGCTTCATTAAAGGACATGGGACATTTCTTGCATGTTCTACCTGCCCACAGCAAAAGCAATTCTTTGACTCTGTTTCTTCCACATTCTTTTCTCTTCCCTCAACTCACCTCTATACAAGTCATACTTGAGGCCATCTCTGGGAAGGAATGGATAATATTTTCATTGGATTCAGGAAGTGGTGTTAACTAAAAAACACCAGCAACCACAACTGAACTTTTTAATCACATCAACATCTACCTGGGCCCCTGGCTCAGTTAGTATTATGAGGTTCCAGTGTCTCTTTAGAGTGAAGAGATCTTCCGGAATCCTAATTTGAACGTCAAAAAGGATGTTTTAGGTATCAATTCAGCAGTTAAGGGTGACAGAGATCAGAATTCAAGACCCTCTTACAGAGCTTATTGAAGAGGTAACCATTACTACTACCACCTATACCTTCTTCTGGTTCTACCTCTAATTCAAGTTTTTGAATGGGACCAAAGGTTTCCCTCCTGTGTTCCTAATTTCACCAGTGACTTTTGATCTCTGGTCAAACTGACTCCATGGTGATGTTTTGGAGTCTAGCTCTGTTGGAATGGCCATGTTATTTGGCAGATGCTGATTCATTGCAATCTTCCATTGGATTTCCCAAACATTACCATGGAAAAATGTTACTTAACTAATGGATTTCATAAGGATATTGTAGCTCTAAAAGTCTATGTCTCTGTGTAGCTTATTGTGTGACCTTGGGAAAATTACTTAATCTCTCAAAACCTCAACTTGGGTGAAGGAATAGAATTATTCTTCTAAGGTTATGATGGAGATTAAATTAGATAATACAACTTAAGCACTTAGCAAAGTGACTGACTCATGGTAGCTTATAGCAAGTGCTCAACAAATTTTTATCACATATGGCATTGGTGAAAAAGGAGAGGCTTGTATCAGACAGGGTCCCTGGGAACACAGAAGTCATCTACGCATTCCAGGAGTTACAGGTCTTAGAGAGAATTAGGGACTTATACAACCACTGGGATGTTATCTCCCAAATCTTAGTCTGAAGCACTCAAGTGGATGCTTTTCATGAGTTCGCTGGAAATCACTGCCATTCCCAGTGATTCTGCAGATCTCTCAAGGAAGTTGTTGAGAATCCCAGGTCAGTGTGTCTAGTTGCTTCTGCTCATGGAGAGTAGGGCCTCTGTCCCTGTCCTAGCTGTAATCTCAGGGGAGTGGCTCTCAGTGGTAGACTCCAGCTCGGAACCACCCAGGGGAAGGGTTTGGGGGTAGGGAGCTCCCAGCATTTCTTTCACATCCACCCCAATGCCTTAATGAGTTTCTCTCAAACAGTAAACTGAACTGGCTACATTTCCTCATTTTATTTCCACTCTGCAAAGAGATACTAATGAACGGGGAAACTGTCCAGAGACAAAAAAGACCTGGGTAGCTGAGTGGGCAATCCTGAAATAACAGGTTTTGCTATAATATGCCCAAGACTTTTCTTCCCCCAGAAAGAATTCTTTGTATACCTGTAGATGCACGTCTTATTAAAATAATGCCTGCATTTACACAGCAGTTTTCTGGTTGTGAAGAACTTCCCTAGCAGAACCTGCTTTACCCCTGACTTCTGTAGAGTAATAATAAAAAAAAAATTAAACACCTGGAGAATCTTCTTTGAATGAATGTAAAAGTAATGCAACGCATCATTTCAAAACTATATTACTCCTGTTTAAATGCTTCAAATAGACAACTCATAAGGATGTTTTGTCAAGTTGTAATCAGACTGACAGAATATCAAATGCAGACAGGACTTTATCACCTTAGTCCAAGAAAACTAAACCTCTTGCTTCATACATATGACTCAAAAATAATGGATTTAGAATTTAAATTTTAGGGTCTCCCCAGTGGCGCAGCAGTTGAGCGCTGCGCTGTGGAGCTGTCCGCAGCACACGATGCGAGTTCGACGCCCGGCCGGGGAGAATCCCACATGGTGCGGCAGACCTCTCCTGCCTCGCCTGCTGCTCCCCTCAGCAGTGTATTTCTGATCTGCCTGTTCTGCTCCCCACTCTGTCTCTTGTGAACCCTCTCGCTGCTCCACGCCTCTGGCCTGTACCCCAGCTTGTATGTATAAATAAATAAATCTTTAAAAAAAAAAAGAATTTAAATTTTAAGTGCTGGACTCCAAGACCCACTGATGATTATTGACAAGTTGGCATGAGTTGGTGTATTATAATGGTAGCTTTAGTTCCTGAGTTTACCTCCAAATATTCCTCCAGTTTTTTTCCCCACTGCTTACTGGGACTAAGGATCTCAGAAGCCTTTATATTAGACAGTAAGTCTCTGATTAAACTTGGAAGCTCAAGTACAAAGTTTGGGCCGCTAGTAATGTAATCCAGGGCAGGAAGCAAGTCTGAAATGGGTTCTAAGGAAGATAATTCCAATATGCCACAAACATGCTGAAAACAGCTGCACCAATTAAAAGGCAATTAAATGTGTAATAAATGGAAATGCTACAAAATTGTTTTGTAAAAAAGTCTAAATGGGAATTGCCGGGGTGTACTTGCTGAGTGAGAAACACGTGCCAAGATGAAGGTTCCCCGATTTTCGGCTGCTACTCTGCAGGACCAGCGAGGCACCTTCAGAAATAAGAACTCAAAAGCAGCCCTTTCAGAGCACGTGAGAGAAGGCTAATTTCTGTTGGTCCCACACATGGGAGAGAAAGGAAAGCACACAAGTGGGGATGTGGAGGAAACTGAGAGAAGACTGCTTGGCAGCTCTGCCTTGGCCTGGAGCCTGTGAATCTGAGCATGAAGTGGTAGGAGGCACGGCAGAAAGCAGCAGAACATGAAAACGCTGTTTTGCACCAGTAACATGAGCTAATAAGGTACTTTAAAGACTACCAGTCAATGCTCTTCCTTTTGGATAAGTGCCATCCCATCTTTTCGGTCTGATTTGATTCTGTCATATCACTTCATAGTCCAGGAAAAGAATACCCAGATTAAATTCTGACAGATCACATATTGATCACCAAGTTCTGTATTACAAGCCTTTTTTGGGCTTCAGAGAAGAGGGCAAATCAGACAGGATTCAAATCTGAGAAGCAGAACTACTATTCATCACTGGATAAAGGGTTTATTATAGGAATTTCTTATAGTAACTCAATTATGGGAGGATCTTAGAGGAGACGGTCCAAGAGGGAGGTGAGAGGACCAGAGGAGTCACTATCCAATGTGTCTGAGATGCCAAGTGTGTCTGGCTACCAAAACGGGCCTTTGCAGAAGAGCTCACAGGAGGTCTGTGCCTCTGTGGCAGCTGTGCTTCTGTGGCTCTGCCAGCAAGTGTATGGGGAGGGGTCTGGACTGTCCTCTGTCCTTTGGATCCACAGTCAGGGAGAAGAGTCAGGGAGGGAGGCTGAGCTTGAACCCACTTCATCTCTGCATCGTTCAGTCACTATGTCTAATCTGGATGAGCTTCAGCTAGTAACAGATGCTGTTTCACTTGCCTTCCAAATCCCATGCAAGTTCCTCTTTTGGCCAACTCTCAGCCAGAACCATGTAAGGAAGGGATCCAGCAGACAACTTAATGGAGTTGGCACAGGACAAACTACCACACAGGGTGCGTGGTGATGACTGGAATGATGTGGTGTGCAGCTGAGATTTCAAGGTAGTGTGCAAGGCTGGGGAGCAAAGAGGGAAGAAGAGAGAAGAAAATAGGGGTCTAGAGCCAGGTGGGATATAGAAGGAACAGGTCATGGGGAAGTGGGGTGATCAGAACAAGTACATTTCTTGGAAAACAAAAAGTGGCTTTATTTCACTCTGGGTGCAGAAGCAATGTTCATTTTAAGTACTCACTGTGTTGGTTTGAAGAAGCGGTATGAGGTTCCTAGATGTTAAAAGGGTTCTCAGCTGTTAAAATATCTTGTTACTTGCTCTATATACATAAAATAAGCTCTTTACAAATACAATTAGAATGTTCCATCATCTACCAATTCTTTCTATCTCAAGAATTAACTACTAGCTCACGTTACTATACTAACTTAGGCATAAGTACAATTTGCCCAGGAATGGATAAGAAATTATTTTTGTTGGGGCTGCCTGGATCCCATAGGTAGTAAACTAAATGTCAAATCCAGCTGAGGGTGGGCTAAAGGTCACAAATTCTCACAAGAAACCTGTAAAATTTCCAACCATGTCAAGATAGGCCAGCTTCCTTACCTCCCATTGCTACTGAGATGGTTTTTCCCTCTCTTGGGGCCTTTCTTTAGGGAATAGGCCTTGGAGGGATCTGAATTTATGAGGGTGCTTGTTACATTGGCCCATAGCTTTGTCTCCTGTCCCAATACCTCCAGTAAAACTCAAGCCTTTAATTCCCTGAAACAGGCTCCTATTTTGGCTGATAGCTTTGCTTTCAGTGCCCTTTTGGAATCTCCCTACTTTCTTCTAAACTCAATTATGCATTCAAAAATCCTTAGGTATTTTATGTTGTATTTCCAAGTGCTTTGTATGAGCTTCTCAGTGGTTTTAGAATTTCACATTTCTGGAAAATGAAATTCTGGAAATGAAAATTCCTTCTGGTCAATCCTGTGCTGCACAGGGCAGCACCCAGAAATCAGAATATGAGATATTCCACATCCTGCAGCATCAAGCAGGGATTTTAACACTCAGAACCTGAAAAAAAAATGCCTGGGCAAGAGGCATTTCCTTGTGTCTTATCCTCTAGAAGTGTCGGGGTGGATTATCCTACCACACACATTATATTGTCAGGATTCTTTGAAACAGAAAGGGATAGCTTTGACTCTTGGGCTTTCCTTCTTTGAGTTTTTTGATGGTGAAAAACCTCATCATTTTACTGATCCCTTTGAAAGCAAAGGACCAAGCAGCTCTTAGTTTAGGAATCTCAGTGCTAGGTTGTGGTTATGAAGCACCAAATTGATGATCTGTTGAGTAATGGAGATAAGGTCCCAGGAACTCTTGGACAGGCAAACCACCTGCTTTTCTCTCCAGGTGACCCAAAGATAATCTGGGCCCACAAGTCAATGTACCTTTTTTTGTTAAGAACTAGTCTGTACCTAGAATAAAGGAACAACAGTGGCAACTGAACTTTCCCCTTTCATTCCTAGCTGGAAACATTTGAATGAAGACTTTGACTTACTCTTTCTTTTCATTTATTTTGATGCTTAATCCATGAAAGCCATAAGCATCTCTGACCTGGGAAAGAATATGAAAGTGGTAACCAAATTTATACATTCAATAATGATACGTGCACCTTCTCAGTCTGTGTTAAAACAGGACAGATCAGGCCCATGGTGTGGGCTACTGTGACCTACAACTCTCCGACAGCAGAAACCTGACAAAATAGCCTCTTGTATTCAAGGAGACTGGCAGATGGTGTGTTACTCTGGACCTATGTTTGTTAACTAGGATAGATGTGGTTCAAATCAGGGACTAAGCACCCCCGGGGAACGTTAATTTGGTTTATATGTGCTGTATTCAAGAGTGAAGACAGAGAGGGGGTGGGGTGACTGGGCAGAGAGGTTGCCCCACTCTCCCAGAAGAGTGTGCTGTTGAACACCCTATGCAGCAGCCAAAAGTATGGAAAATCAGGTGATATGTGAAATAAAAGTAATAATTGTATTTGTTCTAGTAGCATAATTTAATCAAGTTTTCATAAAGATAGAAAATAAATACAGAGAAAGATTATGAGTGCTATTTATTACTTTTAATATATAAGCATAAATCTTCACTTCTTTTTTTTAACCATTTTATATCCTTAGAAATTCCATTGGTGGGTCAGTATGAGCTTCTTCTCAGTTTCCCTCCAACTCTGACACTAGAGCTATCTCCTTACCACTGGAACACCACCAACCATCCTCCTTAACTCCATCATCTCTGCTTCCATTGGTGCTTAACCACTGGTAGTTACTATCATAAAGCTTGATGAGTACAGCCCTTTCATATAGAAATCTTCCAAGACATCAAGCTCTCTCGCCTAAGAAAAGGCTACTTGTGAGTAGGGGGTAACATGACATTAAGCAAGGATCTTACTGAGACCAGGGATAGGATCTATCGTGTTCACTGCTGTATCTCTAGGATTATGTTTGCCAGGAAAGTAGTGCCCGCTCAATAAATATTTGTTAATTAAATGAATAAAGGAATGAGTGAACAAATGAGGAAAGAAGAGGGTGGCAGGAAGGTCTACTGAGACAGAGAAACTTAAAGGAGTCTCTGCCAAGTGTGACCTTTAGGGGTAAATAACTTTTAGAGAGCACTTGGAAGGGTATGATCTGCTGCCTGCTAAAAACCAATGATATTCTTCCAGGTCCCTGACACCTGAGTATCCTTGGACATAATCTCAGGCCCTAAAAAACCATGATCATGCAGAAAGACAGGGAGTAAAGTCTGGTAAGAAGTCAAAAAATGTGTGTGGAAGGATGTCAATGCATCCTCCTTCTGCAATGTCATCACCCATGGGCTTGGCAGTAGCAATACCACCACCAGGCAAGATGTATTAAAAAGTTCACATGCTGATCTGCTATGCTGAATAGTGCAGAAAGCAAAAGTGACTGGCAATATATTCTCTGCTTCTGGAAGCTCAGAGAGCCCATCTGTGATTCTGCTTGATATGGACCACAAACTTAGCACTAACAGCTGTGTCTGCACCACCCCTTGCCCTTCACGAGATAAAGAAAATGATACTGTCAGGCCTGCCCCCTCTTCAAGATCCTAATTGAGTTATAATTTGATTACAGACAAAATCAATACCTGATAAATAAATATAGTTACATACACAAAGGCAATACAAATATACAAACATAAGAGATACACAGACAGATACATATAACTGTATCCAGATAAATGAAAATATTTTCCAGCAGCAGAGTGGGAGGAAGGGGAGAAGGGGTAGGGAGGAAGGAAGGAGGTTTAACAGAGCAGGAGTTAGGGAACCCAATTCTGAATAAAACTTGCCCAGTCATACAATTCCTTTAAGCTGGGTGCTTTGAAATATCCCCATTAACTAAGATAAAGCATCTACAGATGTTCAACCAGTCTAAGCAGTTGATTAGCAGAACATCTAAATGTCTCCATTATGAAAAGAGATATTTTCTCATTCAGAAGCAATAATGAGCTGTTTCCCATTGACTCCATTGGGAGGGAGACTAGGGAACTTCAATAACTTTTTCCTCTTTGATGTTAATGCAGTGGTAAATTTAAAAGTAGAATGTTAATGTTGAAAGTTAAAATACCCACCCAACTCTACCCAATGACCCATGTGATGGCTGAGGTAATTTCAGCTGAATTCCCATAAATTCCCACTGCCATAAATGCATCACTTTACCACAATTCTAACTTATCTTTGCCAGTCCCCTCACCAAACAATTTTAATAGATACTAACCTATTTTAAGGTCACTAAAATACACCCCCAAATTGCCAAATACAACCCCCCCCCATTTTTCTTTTTGAACCTCCCTGCAGACTCTGATACTAATCATTTAAGTGATTTCTCTTTTGGCCTTCTCAAACCACTTCTCTTGCTACCTAAGATAAATTTCTTATGTTTCCTTTAAGGAGTTTCTCTTCCTTTGCTGACTCTTAAATATTGCTGTTGCATTATACTCCTTAAACTTACATAATAAGCCAGTTATGTCTCAATAAAGCTAGAAAAATGACTTATAGTTAAAAAAAGAGAAATGGAACAAAATTGATGAACAGCAGGCCTGGATCCTGTTCAATCTGTACAATCAACATCAATCAAGGATGGATGATCATGAGGCTCCAGGCAGCTGCTCTACTAAAAAGCCAAGGTCTTTCACCACATTCCACAGCTGAGTCATTTTCAGACCCAGAACCCCCTAAGAAAAGGGGAGGCTGGGATCCCTGTGAATGTTTAATTGGGTAACTAGGGACAAAGGGACTACACAGTCATTTTGGGGAGTGTTAGGCACTGTGTCCAAGATGACAGTGATATGCAGAGATCCAAAGTATTACTATGAACCCCCTTTGAGAGGGAGGCATCCACGAGCCAGGTGATAAACAGCATCTCAGCCCAGGTCCAGGGAATCCAGTGATCTGGTTCACTGACCCATCTAGTGGTCATTTTCCCTAAATCCAAAAATAATCATCAGTACATTGGTAGTAGCTGGAAGAACCCCCCACATTGGTTCCTTGAAACTGACTCCTTCCCCAGACAAGATACAAAATGAAAAATATTCCTTTCCAAGGACAATGATGGAGATTAGTACAATGTTAAAGAACAAAAGATGCCGGGCTAATGCCCCCACCCCCATTTAACTTGCCAGTCTGTCTGAACAAAATCAGATCTGGAAGGATGACACTTGAATACTGCAAACTCAATCAAGTCCCAATTATTGCTACCATGATACATGCGGTATCTCTGCTGTCTAAATAGCAGATTAACATGTCTTTTAATACATGCTATTTGCCCATCAGTTTGGTAAGTGTGTTCTTTTCAAGAAGGAGAATCAGAAAATTTTCACATTCAAATGAGAGGGACAACAGTATATACTGATGATCCTTTAGGACCAAGGTACTCATTCCCGCTGTCAAGACTGTTGAAGGCTCACGGCTAAGGATCGCCAAGACATGGTCATCATGAGGGGAGATGCCTTGTAAGAGGCTATACCTGCTTCTGTAGGGTCAGCCTATATGACTGGTCAAGGGAGCTGGGTAAGACCCATCTCATTTACCTTGATTAGCACCATCCTATGGGATTGGGTGGATTCTCTTACAACTATTAGAGTTCAATCTCCCCCTTTACCCAACCCTACTTTCCTCACTCCCTGCAAGGCATTATTCCTAAGACCACTCCCCAGTAAGCCACCCGTATGAAGATCTCTGTCTCAAAATCTACTTCCTGTGAATCAACCCTTTGCATGATGAACACTGAACTACTTGCGTAACAGCCAGTGCTTCCCGCTCTGTAGAAAATCCTGCCCTCCTTGTGACAGATACTGTGATCTATTGCCCAGATCCCCTTCAGGAATGAAGGACTTATTTCCTTAACACCTGGAAAATTACTCATCGTAACTCACCCCTCTTTGGGGCAGCTGCATCCAGTTGACGGAGCCACAGTAGAGTATAGGGCCCGGCTCCCTTGCTCCTACTTGGAAAAATCTCAAGGGACCATCTCAGCTCTAGAGCTCTTCTGAGATTGACCGTGGTCTTTGGATGGCATCACAGCTCAATTCCTCTCTCTCCCCAATCCCGTGTCCTTCCTCTTCCCTGAGCAATCGCTAATAAATGCCTAGGTGCAAATCCCCATCTTAGAATCTGTTTCTGATGAGCCCAACCAACAGTGTCCCTCTTTTCTGAGGTAATTCTTACTCATCCTTTAAAAACTTAGCTCAGTGGTCCATAAATCTAGAACCTCTCCTAACCATATCCATACGCAATCTCCTTTTCAGACTGGGTTTTCCCTTGTGAGTGTTCCCATAGCATCCCACATATGACTTCATCACCTTCATCACAGACCTATCCTCTCTCTCTGTGTCTACACATGTGGTCTCTTGCACTGTGCTGCTTTTTGTGTTGCCTACCTGATCATCTCAGGGCAGAAGAAAGAGCACAATGGTTTGCTTTGGAGATCTGAACTCTAGTCTCAGCTCGACTAGTAATTTTCTATGTGCCCCTACCTCTTGGTATGTCAGTTTGCATAAAAGTGAAATGGAGACAGCAAGCCACATCCTTCCTCCCTTACCCAGTGAGTGTAAAATCTATCACTAAGTTTGTGGTTGTGGTTGGGGGAACTCCAGGCAGGACTCCCAGGGGGGTGGTTAAAACATTCTCCACTTAACAGCATTCCCCCTTCCAGCCTCACACAGAGCTGGAGGAGCACTGATTGCTGCAAGACCAATGCAGAGTACTGGTCTTGGGATATGCTAATGTGAGCTAAACTCAGGGACTTTGTGGGGCAGCCCCAATTTAATTTTTAAATCCAGTTGATTAATTAAGCATGTTTAAATATAATTAACATTTACGCTTTTGTAGCACTTTGCATGTAAACAATCCTAACCACGAAAAATTCCTTTATCAGATCACATGACCCAATTTGGGCTTAGGAAATTACGATTCAGTATGCACACTAAATCAAAGCAGTAAACTGGCATTATGATTTATACAACTGCCCTTTATGTGTTTGGTTAGTATGAACCCATTCCCTGGGTACCCCTTCAGACTCTTATTTGCAAGTCAGACCTGTATAATGAAATTTAATTGCTAAAGGTGAGGTGAGGCTCTCACTTCTTGGAGCAGTACTTCTGAAGGGCCCAGTTTAACATAATATGTAGTGGCAATTTATTGAGATTCTAGTGTGGGTCAGGCTCTGTTTTGGCCACTTTGCAGTTGTTTCTTTAATCTTTCTAAGTACCCTGATCCCTTTTGTTCAGAAGATGAAACGGGTGCTCACAACAAACTTATTTGGTTATGAAAGTCAAGAGTATAAATTTTCCCAACTTTGCTCTGCCCAACTTTGCTTCCAAGGAGTGCCACACTGGTAGCTTAAATTTGGCCAAGGTGGGAGCATTCACAACCCACACAAACAAAAACAAAAACAAAACAAAACAAAAACACTAGTACATGCTACAAATTGGGGATCTATTTTTTATTATTTTAAAGATCTATTGTTAAACGCTTACCAGCACACTACAGTTTATAGCTAGTAACCAGACGCAAGATGCAAACTCAGATCTGAACTCTCGCTCTGCCACTTGAGCTAGAAGCTCCAGTGTAAGGTCAGCAACCCGTGATTTCCTAGGGCTCTGAAGCTCTCTGTTCTGAAGACCCCCTTCCCCATCTAAATGCTGGTAACTCAAAATAGGAAGCTAAGTTCAGCCAGGGGCTATCCAGAATTCCCTTTCTTCTGTTTCAACTCTTGCCAAAAAGGAAAGTCAAATGGTGAAACTGTTAGGGAAAAACCAAAAAGACAAAGACAATTTGGCTCCTGTTTGTTCAGTATCCGTGAATAAACGCAGAGGAGGAACTGAATAAACCATTAGTTCCCAGATGTGTTGAGGAGCCCCACTGGAGAGCTTTTACTTGGCAATGAGGAGAAGGACCCTATGGAAGCCTTAATCAACACCATCTAATTAAGGAGATGGAGTTTAATCTCTGGGCCAAGTGTCCATCTGCTTCCCATTTTCAGTCATTTAGCACACATTAAAAGTGAACACAACATAAACTCAGAACAACCTCAGCGATGCATTACATTTTCAAGACAAGACAAGAAATGAACTTTAAAGAAGGTAACCGCAGAACCAGCCAACTGCTCTGTTAACTCTGGCATGGACTAGAGTCAGATATTGAGAAAGCGACCTTTAATAAATAATGATACTGGACTTTTTCCACTGGCTATGATGATCTGTCAAGTCTGAGGCAATATTTAATAACTTTGCACATTTATTTTACCTGTTTTTTATACTCCTTTTCTTCATGATTCTTCGATCTTTGACTTTAAATTGTTAGTGATTGTACCATAAATAATATATATGTTATATCTTTATAATAAAAAGTGCTTTTTGTATAGTGTGTCCTAAGACTGAGTTACTTAGACTGTGATCGCCCCAGACTTGCACAGTGACACCCTTTGGGGCTTTCCCTGTATCTCTACACAATGGCAAAATTTCCCATAACCCTTGCACTTTCTTGTTTACTTTGCTTCAAAGTAAGTTGTGTAGAGGGTAAGAGTGGAGCTGGCAATGGCACAAGGCAGTGTTCTGCCTGTGCCCAACACAGAAACTGCCACCCATGACAGCTACAGAATCCACTGCCTTCTTAGTCAGCTGGTCAAAGATGTGTGCAATGGCTGCCCAGGCACGATCCAGGCCAAAAGGAGACCCTTGATAGACAACAGAGGAAGGCTCTTCCCACAAACCCTGGAAGTATGGTCTGGGAAAGCACTCACCCTTTGAGGATTTAGCAGTGGGCACATCAACAACATTAATAGCAGCGTTACCCGGATTCTGCAAAAGCATTAGTCAGAGTAGGCTAGCAAACAACCTGAATCCCCACTTTCCCCAGGCACACTGGACACATGGCCCTATAGATCTCTGCTTAAGGGGTGCACTGCCCAGCTAACTGCCCCAAACCTCTCTATAAGTCTGTCTGGGCTGCCATATCACACATCCAGCCTGTGTAGCTGAAACAATAGACTGTATTTTCTCACAGTTCTGGAGGCTGGAAGTCCAAGATGCAAGCGTCAGCAGGGCTGGTTTCTGGTGCACGCAGTCGTCAGCAGCAGATGACCACCTTCTCACGGTGACCTTAAATGGTGTTTCTGTGCATGGAAGGAGAGAAAGAGAGTTCCAGTGTCTCTGCCTCTTCTCAAAAGCACCCCAGTCCTACCAGGTTAGGGCTCTGCCCTGCTGCCATGTGACTCTCAGACTTTTTTTGCAAGTCAGACCCCAGAACTGCCCTCCGGGAGGCTTATCCGAAGCATTCCGTGGGGGCCCCTGGATGCCCTTACCACCCTTACCGCTGAGATTGAGGTAAGGCATAGGGGTCTCTCTTGGAGCAGGTGAAGAGTCTCACCATCCACATACCTCCATATAAAACCCCCTCTATTTCCAATCTTTCCTTTTGGTCTTTTCAACCTCTTCACACATTGGAGATGAGTGATGGGCTAAGAGTCACAAAAATATGGCTTTGGAACCCCCCCATTCCAATCCCAGCTTAAGTGGTACAGCTGGACACAGTCTGAACACCATGTATCCCATTTTAACCTCCTGCCTTGTCCTTCCCAGACAAGGCCAAATTATACAGACAAGGACACAGACACCAAGGAGCCTCACCTGAGACAATTTCTAAAGAACGTATAATCTAAAAATAAGGTCCATTTTACAGAATTTAAGTCTATCATCATCCTTTTTTTCTGCAAATTTCCTGAACTTATCTCAGAACTTGAAATGCCACCATCACTCAAAGTAGACAGTTTTGACTCCCCAGCTGTCAGACACACACTGGGCCCCAGTTCCTGCTCCTGGGAGGGAACACACGGGAGACCATGTGTCTGTCAGGGCATCTCTTGTTCAGGTCCCAGGTTCACCACCCAGATTTCCACTAGGCCCTCGACTCACAGCTGCCTGTGTGGCCTCTTTGGAGAGGAACAGCTGAGAGCTGTAAGGAGGGCCTTAAAATGCCCCAGAACAGAAATGAGACTCTAGCCGGAGTCTGGAGGGCTAGAGAAAGAAACTGAGGCCTTGGCTAGAGGGGAGTGGAGGAAGGGACCGCTGTGGCTGGGTTTCAGAAGACAATAAGCAATGTTGGTGGGGCAGAAATTCACAATTACCCATCTGCTTCTGAATCTCAACACTATCTACTTTTTTTTTTTAAAGATATATTTATTTATACATACAAGCTGGGGTGCAGGCCAGAGGCGTGGGGTGGCGAGAGGGCTCACCAGAGACAGAGTGGGGAGCAGAACAGGCAGATCAGAAATACACTGCTGAGGGGAGCAGCGGGCGAGGCAGGAGAGGTCTGCTGCGCCATGTGGGATTCTCCCTGGCTGGGCGTCGAACTCGCATCAC
>PVIJ01018516.1:0-26159 GCA_004024925.1 Scalopus aquaticus
CCCGCGCGGCTCCGCGTTGGTGCTTCTCCTCACTCTGCCCATGGCGCCCGCAGCCTGCCAAGCGTGTGCCCACCGCCCCTGTTTCCTAGCAAGTTACTAAGCAGACTCTTTGCATTGGCCCCGATTGGCCACTTGTTGAATGTGATGTAAAGGGACCCTTCTCTTGACCCTATCAAAATAGCCTTTACTGGCTGAAATTTTAGCTGAGCCTATCAGCTGCCTCTACTACTAAATAATATTTTCTGTTGTTGATTCAAATCAGCAGCCTAACCTTGAAATATTGAAACACTGAAAATGCTGCAGCAGCAAATAGAACAGTTCACACAAAATAAGCTTTGTTCCCCTACTACAGAAGAGCAAACTGATAGAGAGCAAAGGCTTTCAGGGACGATATTGTGATTATGGTCAGAAACTGAAATGGCCTTTTCCATTCATTTATTTAACACATATTTCTGGTGGGAATTATAATTTAGAATAACAACAAGAGCCAATCGCCTATAGTATAATGTCTCTTAATAAGTCATAGAAAGTCAAAGAAATAACATTCTGTAAACCAACGATGGATTAACTGCACTATTGTTCCAGGCAAAGGAGAGATGAAAGAAAGTCCAGACTTAGTTGAGGGGTACCTTTCTATAAGTTGGCTCTCGGTAGAGTCAGTGCTTCCAAAACAGTTAGGTATGAGCTGCTGGGTCACCTGGAGAGCTGGGGAGAGCACAGGTGTTGGAAGACAAGGAGGACCGCACCCAGGCTAACCAGGGCACTGTCATGTGGCTGAGCTGACTACTGCCTAGGAGGAACAGTCTTGACATGTCAGGAACACATGAGTCTCTTCATGAGACTGTTGCTGGGCTTACCACCTCTGCTTACCAAGAGCAGCTTCACTGTGCAGGAACAAGTTTCTCCTGATTTTTCAGAGACCTATTTATTTATTTATTGAATGAAGTACCACTGTTTTAGACCCTTGTTAATATTTTGGCAGTGTAGGATTTCTCCCCTCAGGTGTGGTCATTGTAGCTCTCCCAGCACCAAAGCACCCATAGGCCTCCACTGTAGTCCATGGTGCTTGGAGAACTATTTAGATCAGCAAAGAGTAGCCTTGCCCAGACCAGAGACTCTCAGTAAGTCCGCACACAAGCAAGGTATTTTAAAGTTGACATGTTCATTACTTCACAGTCGCTCCTCTGTATGTTCATGTTGATAGGCACTTGGCTTTGCTGACATCGTCCTGAAATGGCTGCCTCGATAATAAATTCACCCTTAGATCAAAACCATTTCACTTAACTCATGAACAAGTAGATTTGAAATCATAACAAGAGTATTTAGTGTGTGAATAGTTGCACTAAAGTTGGAGATAGTAATGATGACCCACAATACTACATTACAGCACACGGGTGGGCCCAAAGATGGAAACTGTATATTAACTCCAGTACAGGACAAAAGCAGTCACAAAAATGAGCGCAGATCCCTGTCCCCCAGGTGTAATGAGAAACTCAGAAACTAGGAAAAGAGGAGTCTTCCAAAAATCATTTCCTGAATTAAATATAGAGATATCCACACATTTCTGCAAGTGGAGATACACCAATCTACCCACAACCTAGACTCAATAATTATTAAGTCTGTCATATCTGTAAACATGCCTTTCAAATATTCTTAAAATGCACACATCAGGGCCTCCCTGGTGGCGCAACAGGTTAAGTGCAGCACTATGAAGCTATCAGCAGCCACTGCAGCACTAGTTTGAACCCCAGCCAGGGAGCTGACCCACATGGTGCAGCAGACCTCTCCTGCCTCGCTCGCTGCTCCCCTCAGCAGTGTACTTCAGTTGATCTACCTGTTCTGCTCCCCACTCTGTCTCTGGTGAATCTTCTCACCACTCCGCACCTCTGGCATACACCCCAGCTTGTATGCATAAATAAATCTTTAAAAAATTGTTTTAAAAAATGCATATCAATGCCACTCATCTCTCAATATTTCAACATTCATACCCTAGGAATAGACATGATTTCTTTTATTGTCACAGTATCATCACACCTACAAATGAATAATATTTTCCTAAACTCATCTCCCAGTATATATAGATATTTCCCAAACTGTTTCCTAGATGTGTTTAAAAAAAATTCTTCCCCCAACACGAGAGTTAATTAAAATTCACACATTAAATTGACTATGTCTTTTTAGTTTCTGCAATCTAGAACATTATCATGAACATTTTTCCCTATTACATTGATATTTTTAATAGATGTAAGGAAAAAAAAGTTAAAAACAGGCTATTTTTCACCTTCTGAAACACAGCCCATAACCTTATAATGCTATATTTCCCACCATTCGGACATCCAGCAAGCAAAGGGTGGACCTTGTCTCTGCAACCGCGTATCAGTTGTGTGGCTGTGGGTACTCAACAGGTGCTGTTCTGCTTCTCTCAGTGTTGGAGTCTCTCTCAGTCTCTCTCTGCCTGCCTGTGTATACGGACCCGTTTCATTATAAAGAACTGCAAAATCCACCAAAGTCTCCAAAATTCTCTTTTCGTCTGTGAGAACTGACAAGGAACCTACCCAGCCTGGGATGGTTGCACAAGTGGCACAGACGGCAGGATAGTTCGATGCAGATGGGTATGTAGCCCCTGAGAGCCTGGGAGAGATTGAGGGGCGGCTGGCCATGAGCATGTGATACTCAGTGGCCAGCCTCCTCACCCAGTGGGCACCTCCCCAGGAATGGCCAGAGGTAGATGGATCCCTGTGGCAGCTGGCACGGGCCCTGTGCTGAATAGAAGAGAAGGGACTATAGAGAATAGTCCCTGCGAGGCGCAAGGGGCTCGGGGATGCATGTTCCTCACAGCTCTGTGAGAGGCCATGCGGAAAGAAGAATCCAAGGTCTGGCAACTTCTGGATGAGACACAGGCCCTGAGAAAACATTTCTGGAAGAAGAGACCCAGAGAGACCAACCCACCATTCCAGAGACACCAGCCTCCTTCTCCGGAAAGCAGGAAGAGGAGGCTGGTCCTTGCTCCGGGCTTGCCCAGTAGTGACACAGAAGATGAAACAACAGCAGCCTCTGGCCTTAGGGGGTGAGACTACTAGGCCACCACTGATGACAGAGTTCACCACGTATCGCCATACACCCAAGCAGAACTGGTGGACTTGAGTAAACAGTTCCGCCAGAAACCAGGAGAGCCCATGGCAGCCTCGCTGCTGTATTTGTGGGACCTGGGGGTGAACAGAATCATTCACCCAGCACGGGAGAGGGAGAAACTGGCCTCAGTGACCCTGCGCCAACTGCTGAGACAGAGACTGCAGAGCAGCCCCCAGTATGGCCTGTTGGGATGGTTAATGGCTGCCGTGCAGACAGTATGGGCCGATGTGAGAGATATGCTTGGAGCCAAGGCAAACATATGCTGAGCTCGTGCAGGTATTTCGTGAACTGGGGACACGGCAGGCCATGTTTAAGGTAAACACTCACGGCCCTGACAATGAGCGTTTCAGTGCTGGGATGAGGGATTTGGTGTTGCAAAATGCCTCTTTGTCTTTATTGAGTCCCTTATGGCAATTCTAGCACCTTATCTGGGACACTGAACACATGCTGTCACCACAGTGGTAGACAGCCTGGGTGAAGGTGAGAGCCAGCACTCTCAGAAGGGAATATGGGTAGTTGTTAAGCAACTGAAAAGGAGGCCAAAATGGCAAGTAAGCCTCTTAAAGTCACGTGTGCCCAAATGTGGGTGGATCTACTGAGAGCAGGTGTAGACAGTGCCACAATAGATGCACAGCACAATGAACACTTGCTAGAGTTACAGACAGAGACAATTGCTAAAGGACTAGAGGCTCACACCCTTGAGGAGACGGGCTGCTGTAAGGAGGAAACCTGGAGACTGAGGCTCCAGGCCTGTGCCCTGTGCCAGGAGGACTATTTGCTGGACCCCAGGCCAGGGGGCAGTCCCTGTTTGCTTTTGAATAGGATGCGGGCTGAGGAACCTGTCCCTGGGGGATGGGCGGTGACTGGAGGCTATGTGTGGTGTTTGCCATCCACAGGTCCCCTGCCAACTTGCACAGGGTTTTGGCCTTAGTAGATATGGGAGCAGAGTGTACTCTGTTACATGGGAACCCAGAGAAGTTTCAGGGGTCTGTTTGTTACACTAATGGCTACGGAGACAAGAGTGTCAAGGGGACAGTGAAAGGACCCTTGGGGATTGGGCGATTACCCCCAAAGGAGTATAAAGTGTATGTGTCTCCAGTCCTAGAGTACGCCCCGGGGGCGGATGTACTACAGGGCTTGTGGCTGCAGACCACAGCGGGAGAGTTTGCCCTAGTGAACGTGTGCTGAAGGCGGTGGTGCTCTGAGCATCCGCCCACGCAGCTGCCAGTCCCTAGGCGAGTGACCAACACTCAACAGTAACAGTTGGCAGGGAACCATGATGAGATTATGGGCACAACAGCAGAGCTGGTGAAGGTAGGCATTGTGTGTGCTTCCCACAGACCCCATGATTTGCCCATGTGGTGGGTGAAGAAGCCTGATGGCTCTTGGTGTGTGATGATATATTACGGTGAATTTAATCAAGTGGACCCCCCCTTGCACACAGCAGAGGCTTCAATGGCAGACTTGATGGCTCATCTGAGCCATGAGCTGGGCACATATCACTTGGTAGCCATCTGGCTTGCACTTTTCCATTGCTACAGCTCCACAGAGTCAAGACCAGTGTGCTTCACATGGGACATTCACGTGGCATCCACTGTGCTTCCGCAGGGACACCCGCATATCCCCACTCTGTGCCACGGGCTGGTGGCCGCTGATTTGGCCCAGTGGCCCCGTGCACTTGTACCGTTAAATTGATGACATTTTGTTGACCAGTGACTGTCTTGCAGATGGAAACACCTGAACATGTGGACTGGGCTTAGTTGCATTGTTACAGTTTGTTTAGCTTTTGCAGGTTATGGGGACAGTGTCCTGCACCTCTCTCCAAGGGAACCTTATAGAAGATTGATGTGTAGGTTGTACGGTGAAAAAAAAACCCAATGGGGTGGAGCGTGAGGAAAATTAGTTAAAATCAAGCTATTTTTTGCCTTCCAAAACAATAGACAGACCCATAACCTTATAATGCTCTTTTCTACCATTCCAACATCCAGTAAACAAGGGATAGGCCTTGCATTGGCAGCAATGTGTCAGCTGTTTGCCCATGGGCACTTTCAGTATAAAGGCAGTTCAGTTGCTGTTCTGTCTTTCAGTGTTGGAATCTCTCTCTTGCTCTGCCTGCACATATGATCCCCTGTAACATTATTAAAGGCCTGCAAAATCCACCTAAGTCTCCGAAATTTTGTTTTTGTCTGTGAGAACTGACAACGGACCTACCCAGCCTGGGACAGTTGCACAACAATAGACTAGACTACTTACCTGATGATTTTGCCAGATTGTTTAGTGTCATTTAGATTGTTTTTCTACCTAATTCATTTCCTATACCTCCAGCAGTCAGGTCAGCAGGAATGATTAAAGTCACACATTTTGGCAAGTGTGTTGTTTTTGCAGATCTTGCTGCATATGTGGTGTTGCATCACATCAGAGGTTCATGAAGTCAAGTTACTCCACTAGTAACCATGTAAGTGTTATCTCTTCTTTAAGATGGTGATTACCAGGTTTCTGCATTGTAAAGCTATTTTTACCTTTGCAAGTAATCTGAGGGGTGTTATTTTGATTGTGTGAACACCTTGTTCCTTTCTAAACTTTTGCCCGATAGTTACGAATCCATGAATAACCTTTGATTGAACCAATTATTTCATTGTTGTTAAATTACAAAATGGTGATTTTCTAATTCTACTTTCATTGGTTGTTATTCATGCATAAAGATGAACTTTCCTTCATCATATGTGAATGACTTCTGTTTCTCCCTTAAAGATAGGGTATATACTTGATTCTTTACTTTTAATGATGAGTTTGCAAAGTAAAGATTAGGAGCAATAGTGAGCTCCAGTTATTAAAAATTGTTCTCTCTCTCTAAATAATTTTGCACTCATAGAAATTTTTTCATTCAATAATTTACAGTAAACTAATGTTTTAAGTTCAAACTGTCCCAACTTTGGCTCATAGGAATCTTTTCAAATCGGCTCTTTTGTCTTTTTGCATTTCCCCATTGATCTTTGAACATATCCTTGTTTTCTGGAACACGCCCTTCTTGTACTTTTGCTATCTCAGTCTTGGAATCACACATTTCTACAAAGATCTCTGATTCCTTCGAGTCAAGCATATCATAGAACCATACCTAGGCACATCATGTCACACTTATTATCACTGAACTTTTTTTTAAGATAATTCTAGATATGCATGGAGTTGTGATATATAATACAGAAAGATCCTTTGTATCTTATATCCAGTTTCCCTGAATGGTAGCCCTTTGCAAAACTATAATATGAAACTAGAAGATTTTTATTAATAAAATCCACCAATGCTATTCTAATATACCCAGTTTTATGTATACTCATTTATGTTTGTTTAGTTCTGTGCACATGTACAGTTCATGTACATCCTCAGAATAACTTACCACTGATACCACAAATATGCCCAACATTTCTAATATTTTGTCATTTCCAAAATTTTGTTTACATGTAATTAAACAGTATGTAACTGTTTGAGATTAGCTTTTATTCACTCAGCATAATACTCTGGGTATTATTCAAGTTGTTGGCTATATTAATAATTCATTCTCTTTTGCTGAGTAGTATTCCATTTATCTTTTAAAACACATCTGAATATTTCCAATTTTTAGCTACATAAAATACATTCTTGCCAGCAGTGCATGAGTGAGCCAATGTCCATATCCTTCCCAGCATTAAGTGTGGTCGCTAATATTTTTTTAATATTTATTTTATTTATTTGTGCATACAAGAACTGGGGTGTAGGCCAGATGTGTGGGGGGTGAGAGGCTTTACTAGAGACAGAGTGGGGAGCAGAACAGGTTGAACTGACTGAAATACACTGCTGAGGGGAGCAGCTGGTGGGATAGGTGAGGTCTGCTGCACTATGTGAGTCAGCTCCCTGGCCTGGGGATTGAACTCAGGCCACCACAGTGATAGCACTGAGACTTTAACTCCTGAGCCACCAGGTAGGCCCATGTCACTAATTCTTATTTTAGCCATTTGATAGGTTTGGTGATATCTCATTGTGGTTTTAATTTGCAATTCTTGTGGCTAATGGCACTGAACATGCACCGATATGCCACTCTAAGTCCTCATATCTCTGCCCATTTTCTAATTGGGCTTTTTTTTTATAGTTTTTCTTTGTTTGTTTTATACTTTTACTATTGAGTTTAAGAGTTATTGTAGGGTAGGTGGAACAGTTGTCAGGGTTTTCCGCCTACCCCTTCGGTGATGGGCCTCTGTAGGCCTATGCAAGCGCGTGCCTGAAGAAGGGCGTGGTGTAGTGTGGCATAGTGTGGAGTAGTGTGGCATAGCATGAGTGCAGATGCACGGAGGCAGAGACGCAGAGAGCATGAGGAAGAGAAGTGCAGCAAAAGCAGCAATAGTGAGACCCTGAGACAGAGCCAGAGAGCCCAGAGAAGGTGAAGATTTGCCAGGGCCTGGGAGGCCTGCTAGCCTTCTGGCCCCCGGCCCCACTTGCTTGCCTTGTACATGGGCACCTTGCTACGAAAGATGTAATAAAAGCCTAAAAAGCCACTGAGGGCTCTAGGACTCCTCCTTTAGACCTGTCTGCACAACACCATGGAGAACCTGTGCTTCCTGGTGTTTTCCTGCCACTACAATTGACATCTTTTTCGCAGGATGATTCAATGCAGATGGACATGGAGCCCTCCAAAAACCTCAGGAGGGACTAAGGGGCGGCAGACCATGAGCTGGACAATGCTGGTGCACCACGGCGGCACTGGTGGTGACCAAAGTCCAGGAGCTTCAGGAAAAGCTGAAGACGAGGCAGGAGCCCAGGAGGCGGACAAAGTCCGGCAGCTATGGGATGAGACCTCAAGTGGAGGAGGAGGCAGCCCAGGAGGACCAGCCCAGGACCCCTGAGGCAGCAGAGTCGTCGGAGAGGAAAGGACCACGATTCAGAGCTCGCCCAGTGCTGACGCAAGGAAAAAGGCCGATGGACTGGGACTAACAATCCCGCCAGATGGCAGAGGAACTCTGGCAGGTTGATTTTATGCTTATGGGACCCTGGGGGTGGGAGGTATTGTTTGTACACCCCAGAGGATGGGAATCGGGAGGTGGCCGGTGGGCCTCAGTGGCCAAAAGCAGCCTGTGCACTGCCGGCACTCCCACAGCCACAGCCCAGAGAGGCAATGGCCAGGGCAGGCAGAAAGGGGCAGGCGTGAGAGTAGCCCAAGATTGGCAGCAGAAAGCCCTCACCAAGTTCTCTGCACCAGGCAGAGGAGGGGTAGCAAAGCCAACTTACATAAGGCAAAAGCTGGTGCCAAGGTTAGGAAGCCCCAAGTGGCTGTTAAGCAGTTTGTTAAAGAAGGCCAGTGAGTCTCTTAAAATCACCTGTGTGTGATGCCCTGCTCCCTACTGAATAAGGATGAGGTGCTGAGAAGCCCATCCTTGGGGGAGGGGTGGGGAACATGGCTGGTGGTGGTGACCACAGCCGAAGAGGGGACCCAAGAGAGGCCTCATGTGGAGCTTGTATCCATGGATCCCTGACCCATGCGCATGTACAGAGGGTTGGCCTGAGTGCAGGTTCTGCTTGTCACATTGGTGGCTATGAAAGCCAAATGTTGGAGTGACGGCAGAGAGTACCCTTGGAGATTGGGGAACTGACCCCTCAAAGAGTAGTATCACCAATATCAATAGTTGAGCACATCCTGGGGGTGGATGCGGAGTGTGGTTTGTGGCTGAGACCACAGCCTGAGGAGGCCGGGAAGCCTGATGGCTCTTGGCGAGTTATGGCAGATGCTGTGAGTGGTTTCCCCCTCAAATGAGCAGTGCCTTCGGAAACAGAATGGGTGGATCATGTGCTGGCACCAATAATCTTGTCTTTTGCCCATAGGTTGGTGCCCTGCCTGGGCTTATTTGTATTTTGTTATATTTTTGCTGCATTGTTTATTTGTGTGGGTCATAGCTGCATTATTTGTATTCACCAAGGAAAAAAATGTTTAGACTGGTGAAAAACCCTGAGGGGGTGGATTGTAGGGTAGGCAGAAAAGTTATCAGGGTTTTCCGCCTACCCCCTCGGTGATGGGCCTCTGTAGGTCTATGCGCATGCCTGAAGAAGGGCATGGCGTAGCATGGCATGGCGTAGCATAGCGTGACATGCACATGCACAGAAGCAGAGACACAGAGCACGAGGAAGAGGAGCACAGCTGAAGTGGCAGCAGTGAGACCCTGAGACAGTGCCAGAGAACCCAGAGAAGGTCAAGATTTGCTGGAGGCTAGGAGGCCTGCTAGTCTCCTGGCCCCCCCGGCCCCACTTGCCTGCCTTGTACATAGTTTCCTTGCTATGAAAGATGTAATAAAAGCCTAAACAGCCACCAAGGGCTCTGAACTCATCCATTTAGATTTGTCTGTGCCGTTCCATAGCGAACCTGCTCCTGGTGTTTTCCTGCCACTACAGTTATTATTCCAGATAGCTGTTGGATATGTAGTTTGGAAATATTTTCTTCTAGTCTGTATTTTTTTTAATCATCCTCTTTATAATGGCGTTTGCAGAACAAATGTTTTTAATTTTCACGACAGCCTATTCATCAATTTCCCTTTCACTGGTAATGCTTCTGCTGTCATGTCTAAGAACACTTTGGCTCTAACACACAAAGATTTTTACTTTTCTTCTCAAAGCTCCAAAGTTCTATATTGAAGTCCACAATGTTTATATAAGGTGTAAATCAAGACTTTTTGTTTTTTAAATGCATAGACAGAGCCGCACAAAAACAAACCCTAAAATTTCACCATAGCATTAAGGCTATCAGAGGGGGAGGGGAGGGTGGGAACAAAGAGTAGGGGAGGCCCAGTAACAATGTGGAAGACTGTGGCTGCCATGGTGGTGGGTGTGGTGTGGTAACATTCCCCTGAAGTGGTGTGGACATATATCTCTAAATCATATATCTTATACATAATCGATTTTACCTCAATAACAAAATAACCAAGAAGAAGATTTGTGATTGGTTGACACCACTGGAGGTGGGATGCCAGCATTACCTGGGTATCATTGGCTGTTCAGCATTCTCCACAGACAGGGCTCTTCAATACTGCGACAAAGAACTATCCAGCCAAATGACAGCAGTACCAGTGTGGAGGAAAGCACTAGACAGATGGTTTTTGAAAACATTAGACATCTATACACTGACCTCCTCTACTTCTAGGCTTATGTCCAAATTCTCTTAGCCACTCACTCCAACCAGTGCTATCATTACCAAAAAGGAAAATTGCTCCATCACCTGGGTCCAAGCATCCCACTCCAACATCACCTACCACTTTCCTGGGCCCTCCTCCTCATCTAAAGTCACATTCCTTCATCCCTAGGAACCAACACTCCATTGATTCAACAACTTTCCATTGACTTTTACCTTCCACATCCAAGTCACCTTCCATGGTTTCTTTTATTTTTTTTTTTAATCCAGTGGGCAGAACTTTGAGCAGTGCACCTGGTTATTCACTTTGTTTGAAAGGAGAAATGAACATGGGCTACGACCAAAAGTTTGACTGGATGATCAGGGATCTAGAAGGAACATGGAAAATTGCTGACAAGGAAATATGGGTAAAAGTTGTGTGGATAGATTTTTCTGAATGAGTGAAAGTACCTGTGTTCCATGTCAATACCCTTTTAAGGGTGATCTCAGCAAAGGGTCATTTTAATAATCAAGGTGATAAAATGACAGATTTTGTGGATAACAGTCAGTGTCTTTCACCAATCAGTCACACTGTCATATCTGTCATTGCTCATTGGGTTCATGAATAAGGTGACACGATGAAAAGGATGGATGTTAGGATATAAGCACTTGCACTCACCAAGCCAAAGATGATTGCCCAGTCTGCTAGCAACAGAGACCAATCCTGAGTGCCTGATAAGGCACCATGCCTAGGGTGATCAGTCAGCCATCTGGTGCAGGTTGGTAGGTTACATTAGGCCACTTCCATCATGGGAAGGGGGCATGGGAGGAGAAGCATTTTGTTATTACATGAATAGACATTCAAGATAAGAATTTAAATCCCTTGCATTCCATGCTTCTGCCAAAAATACCTCTGTGTACTTTCAGAATTCCTTACCCACTGCAGCAATGCTTTTGATTCTCACTTCGGAGAAAATGGTCCATGTGCATACAATTTGCTGTCTTGCCATGTTAACCACTATGCTGAAGCTGTTCTCAGAGAACGGAGGGATGACCTGTTGATGATGCAGTTATAGTTCTATCTAGGTGACAATATCTTGCATGGCTGGGACATATTTCTCCAGAAGGCACTATGTTTGAACCAGCATCCAATATGTAGTGCTGTTTCTCTGAGAGCAAGGTTTCATGAGTACAGGAATTGTTACAGGGCAGGGAGAGGAACCCCCTGGGAGCCCCCAAACCTGCCCAATCTAAATAGGTTCTGTCATTTGCCGCATCAATACAAAACATATAGGACCTTTTGTGGAAACAAAATTTAATAAAACTAGATAAGACAAAGAATACAGTTTCTAAGTCAAGCACCCAATGTTACACAACTCCTCGTGGGTAAAAGTCCACCCAAATGGGATTGGCCCAAAGCAAGTCCCGAAAACCTGCCACAAGTCTAAAATACCTTTCGGCAGGGACCCATACAAAAGGGTCAGAAACAGCCAGACAATTCTGGAAGTTAAAGAGCAAAATCAAAACCAAGAACAACATTGCCATAGTCGAACTCCCCACGGGTCTCTCACCCACATCTGTTTCAATCAGTCCAGGCCAGTGCGGCTTCTTTATATGTCTCTCTGCTCCTTGTGCCTCTCCTGGATCCCCATCCTTCTTCCTTCCTTCTCCTGTCTCCTCTGTGTCTCTCCTTCTCTCTTCTCCAGCTTCTTATCTCTCCTGCTCAGCTCCGCCCTCCCTGGGGTGGGGCAGGGAACCTGGAACAAACCCTTTTTCTGGGGACCATCCTATTACAGAATCGGGGGGTAGAACTAGGAGTTCAACACTCGGTGTTACCCCTAGTGACCCACTATCAAAATGGTTGTTTTTTATTCCCATGACTTTATGTTCTGCTGGCCTAGAGGTCTTAGTTCCAAAGAGAGGAATGCTTCCACCAGGAGACACAGCAAAGGTTCTATTGAACTTGTAGTTAAAACTTCTGCCTGGCCTCTGGGAGCTTCTCATGCCTCCAGATCAACAGGCAAAGGGAGTTTCTGTGCTGGTTGGGTTGACTGATCCTGACTACCAAGGAGAAGTAAGATTGCTGCCCCACGTTGGATGTAAGGAAGAGCACATTTGGAACACGGGAGACCCCTCAGTGCCTCTTTCAGTCTTTCCATGCCCTGTGACTAGCACTTATGGGAACTATAACAACTCCATCCAGGCAGGGTTAGCAAGGGCCCAGACCCTTAAGAAATGAAAATTCGGGTCATTACACCAAGCAAAGAACCACAACCCGCCGAGGTGCTTGCTGAAGGCAAAAGAAATGTGGAATGAGTAGTGGAAGAAGATACTTATAAATACCAGCTGAGACCATGTGATCAGTTATAGAAATAAAGAAAGTAATCATTATGATTATTTCTTTGCATTTTGTTATGAATAAACGTGTGTGTGTTGAAATAACTTTATTGTCTTCCTTGAGTTTTATTCTCTTATCATATAACATGATCATTTAATTTATATGATAATATCTAAGTATTTTAATTTTACATCATGATGTTTAAGTTATAGGTAATCAAGGAGAATAATAAGCTTTACCCAGGGCATTCACATTCTTTTCTGAGGAAAAAGGTTGGTGCCATTTCAGTTGTATGCAAGACAGTTGTAGCATGTAGATAGAAGGATGACCTTGACATTGACTTTATTTAGAGATGAAGTATGTTTTTTTTAATTTTAATTTCATTTTTTAAATTTATATCCTTTACATTATTGTGTATCCCCCATAGGTTTCCCACCACCAATTCACCCGTGAACCATCGCCATAGTCCCTTGTGCTCTTTTCTCCCCTGTTTTGGTTCCTCTTCTTCTCCCTCCTTGGGATCCCCAGCCCCCACCATTTGTCCCTGGGATATAGTTTGGTGCCAAGTCCTGGGTGAAGCTAGAATGAAGAGTCAGGCAAGGACCCTCTTCCAGGACAAAGTCCTGGTCTGAGGATATTCTGCTGAAAACAGCAGGCAGACATTATGGCCAGATTAGCATAACCAGCTAGACCAATAGGAAGTTAAGTGAAAATAGAATTAAAGGTAGGATGCTTTGAGCAGTAACAGCTTTGGCGCCCCCAGGCAACTTCCCCTATTTCCTGCCCCCTAGCTTGTGAGAGACTATAATGCATCCCCAATACACATCCCCACCATGCACCTTCCTCCCTACTGTCCACCCTCCTGGAATCTAAGCCATTCTAATGTAAGTGTGAGACTGGGCCAAAAAGGCTGCCATTTCTCCAGAGATGTGAGCTTGAAGCTGCATCTCCAGAGGGTGGTCCCTCTAGGTGACCCTTTCTCTTTCTCTCACTACTTTGACCCTTGAGTCATTTCTTACTCCATCCTGTGCTGCTTCCAACGTTCCTGTGCCACTTCCAATGTTGCTGCCCCGAGAGGTGACACCCTCTCCTGCAGAATGTCTCTTATTTGTGATCGCCTGCTAATTTTTGTTTTTGTTTTTGTTTTGTGTGCTATTTTCTCCTCCTGATCTCTCTTTCGGCCCCCCTATATTCCTCCTATAAGTGAAACCATTTGATATTTTTCTTTTTCCTTTTGGCTTATTTTTCTGAGCATGATCCCTTCTAGCTCCATCTATGTTGCTTTGAATTGCATTAGTTTATCATTTTTGATTGCTGAATAGTAGTCCATTGTGTACAAGTACCACATCTTCTTGATCCAGTCATCAATTTTGGGGCATTTGAGTTGTTTTTATATCTTAGCTATTGTAAATAGTGCTGCAGTAAATACAGGTGCTCATGTGTCCTTTTGGATTAATGTTTTTGTGTCCTTTGGGTATATTCTAGGAGCAAAATTGCTGGGTCATATGGAAGCTCCATTTTTAGTTGTTTGAGGAATTGCCATCCAGCTTTCTATAGAGGTTGTACCAGTTTGCATTCCTAACAACAGTGTAGGAGTGTTCCTTTTTCTCTACATCCTCATCAACATTTATTGTTTTCTGGTTTTTTTAATGTATGCCATTCTTGTTGGTGTAAGGTGGTATCTCATTGTGGTGAGATGAAGTATGGTTTAAGGAGATTCACACAGATGCCATGTTGACAAGGGGTAGATATGTTATGTGTAACTGTATGTGTCCACTCAGAGGGTGATTTTGGTTGAGATTACATTTAAATCCATGAATTTTGAATACACACATTCCCTTCCATAATGTGGGCAAATTCATCTAATCATTTGAAGACCTGAATAGAACAATAACAGTGGCCTCCCAGAGCAAGGAGTTCTTCGGCACATTGCCTTTGGCCTTCTTTTTCTAAATTTATTTTCATTGAAATAATGCTGGTTTACATTGGTGTTTGAATTTTGGAAGTATAGGATCCCCGCCCTTCAAGCAGTGTTACTATAGTTCTCTGACTACTAAAGCACCACACTCTATCACCATAGTCCATTGTGTTCCCTCCCCCCTTCATGCTTGCTCTTTCTCCTTCTCCTCCCACTGTGAATGCCTCAATCCCTTAGTCAACTTTCATGGGTTAGTTCTGAGTTTGTTATCTGACCCTTTGTCTGGTTTCTCTATATTCCCCTTATAAGTGAAATTATCCAGTATTTGTCTTTCTCCTTCTGACTTATTTCACTTAGCATAATCTCTTACAGCTCCATCCATGTTGTTGCAAAAGGCATGTGTTTATCTTTTTTCATTGCTGAGTAGTATTCTTTTGTGTATATACCACATCTTCTTGTCCACTCATCTCTTTTGGAGCACTTAGGTTGCTTCCGCAATTTGGCTATTGTAAATAGTGTTGCAATGAACATGGGAGTGCATGTTTTCCTTCAAATTAGTGTTTTGAGTTCTTCAGGTAAATACTTAAAGGTAGAATTACTGGGCCGTATGAGCATTGGAGAAATCTCCATACTGCTTTCCATAGTGCCTGGAACAGTCTACATTCCCACTAACAGGGTAAGAGAGTTCCTTTATCACCACATCCTCACCAGCACTTGTTGTCTGTAGTCTTTTAGATATGGGCTATTCTCACACGAGTGAGGTGGTATCTCATTGTGGTTTTGGTTTGCATTTTCCTGATGATAAATGATGGTGAACACTTTTTTATGTGCCTGTTAGCCATATGTATGTCTTCTTTGGAGAGATGCCTATATTACTCTTCTGGTCAGTTTTTGAATGGGTTATTTGTTTTCTTTTTGTTGAGTTATATAAGCTCTTTGTAGGTCTTTGATATCAGCACCTTGTCAGATGTATGTTGTGCAAATATTTTCTCCCATTCAGTAGGGAGTCTCTTTGTTTTGGCTACTGTCTCTTTCACTCTATGGAAGCTTTTTAGTTTGATGTAGGCACAGTTGTTTATATTCTCTTTTGTTTTCCTTGATGCTGGGGACGAACCCACAAATGTATTTCTGAAGTTTATGCCATGGAGTGTTTTCATCTATATATTTTATAGTTTCAAGTCTAAAATTCAAGTCTTGTCCATTTTTATTTGATTTTTGTGTATGAAGTGAGATACTGATCTAGTTTCATTTTTTTCCTTGTAACTGTCCAGTTTTCACAATAACATTTCTTGAAAAGGTTTTCCTTCCTTCAATGTACATTCTTGTACCTTTGTCATATATTAACTGTTCATAAGGTGTTGGTTTATATCTAGGGTTACAATTCTATCCCATTTTCTGTGTATCTGTTTTTGTTCTGATACCACACTGTTTAAATTATTACAGCTTTATAGTACAATTTGAAATTTAGCAGTGTGATATGCCCAATTTTCTTCTTTTTTTGTCAAGATCGCTTTGGCCATTTGGAGTCTATTGTGGTTCCATATGAATTTTAGTAATGTTTCTTCATTTTTGGTAGAAAATCATTGAACTCCTTTGATAGGGATTGCATTTAATCTGCATAATGCTTTGGGTAGGATGGCCATTTTAACAATGTTGATTGTTCCAATCCATGAGTACAGAATAAATTTCCATTTCTCTGTGTTATCTGTTTTTTTTTTAAACAATATATTAGAGTATTCTTTGTACATTACTTTTGTTAGGTTTACTTCTAAGTATTTAATCATTTTTGGTGAGACTGTAAATGGGATCCTTTTTCTTAATTTCTTCCTCATTTAGTTCATTGCTTGTATATTGGAAGGCAACTTATTTTTTATTTTGATTTTATAACCTGCCACTTTGCTGAGATGATTTATTGTCTCAATTATTTTTTCAGTAAAGTCTTTAGAATTCCTTATGTGTTTTATGATGTCATCACCAAATAATGGCAGCTTTATTTCTTCTTTCCCAATTTAGATACCTTTTATATTCTTTTCTTGTCTAATTACTCAGCTAGGACTTCCAATACTACAAGAAATAGTAATGGTGAGAGTGGACAATTTTGTCTTATACCAGATCTTACTGCAAAAACATTGTCTTTCAACATTGAGAATGATGTTGCCTATAGGGTTGTCATATATGGCTTTTATTATAGTAAGTTCCACTTATCCCGTTTTTTGAGGGTTTTCATCACAAATGGATGTTCAATCTTATAAAACACTTTTTCAGCATCTATTGATATGATAATATGTATTTTTATCTTTCTTTCTGTTGATGTGGTGAATAATATTGATTGATTTTTGGATGTTGAACCACCTTTGTGTCCCTGATATAAATCCCACGTGGTGTATAATTCTTTTAATGCATTGTTGGATTTGGTTTGCTAAAATTTTGTTCAGGATTTTTGGATCTGTGTTCATTAGGGAAATAAGTCTGTAGTTTTCCCTTTTTGTGTTGTCTTTGGTTTTGGTTTCTGAGTAATGTTGGTCTCATAAAATGTGTTTAGGAGTAGCCCTTCTTTCTCAAATTTTTTGGAAGAGTTTGAGCAAGATATGTAATAGCTCATCTTTGAAGATTTGGTTGGAAATCTTAATAAACAAACAAACAACAACAACAAAAAATGGGGCCTTCCTAGTTGTGCAATGGGTTGCGTCTTGGCACTATGAGGCTGTCTGCAGCCACTGCAGCACAAGTTCTATCCCTGGCCAGGGAGCTTCCCACATGGTGCAGCAGACCTCTCCTGACTAGCCCACTGCTCCCCCCAGCAGTGTACTTCAGTCAGTCTGCCTGTTCTGCTCCCCACTCTGTCTCTGGTGAATCCGCTCACCAACCTACATCTCTGGTCTACACCCCAGTTCTTGTATGCATAAATAAATAAATATTTAAAAAACAGCAAAAAAAACCCCAAAACAAAACAAGAAACTGCTTCAAAAATTTGTGGACTTGTAAAAAGTACATAGGAACAAGTTTCAATGGAGCCCACATTGCCTAACATATTCAATTTGAGAATTAGAAAAATGATAGTATTCTTTAGAAGAATTCATATGTTGGGCCACAAAGCAAGACTTAACAAATTTTAGAGGAATGAAATAATATCTAGTCTCTTTTCTGATTACAATAGTATGAAATTAGAAATAAAAAACAGAAGGAAAACTGAAAATCCACAATTATGTGGAAATGAAGCAACACCAATGTGTCCTGAACAACCAATGTGTCAAAGAAGAGATCAAAAAGGAAGTCAGGAAACATCTTGAGACAAATTAAGATGAAATACAACATACCAAAACTTATGTGCTGCAGCAAATGTGGGTCTAAGAGGAAAGTTTATAGTGATAAATGCCAATGTAAGAAAACAAAAGAGAAATACCTCAAATTAACAACCAGACTCTCTCTCTCTCTCAAGAAACTAGAAAAAAAAGAATATCCTAAGCCTAATGTTAGCAGAAGAAAAGAAATAATAAAGATGAGAACAGAAATAAATGATGTAGAGACTAGAAAAACAACAGAAAAAAAATCCATGAACAAAGGAGTTGTTGTTTTGTTTTGTTTTTAAAGATAAAATTGAGAAACTGTTAGCCAGACTAACAAAAAAGAAATTGGATACACTTAAGCAAAATTACAAATGAGAGGAGACATTATGGTTGGCACCACAGAATAGCAATACCATAAGGCAAAAATATGCCAACAAATTGGATAACCTAGAAGACATGCATCAATTCCTAGAAACATACACACTACCAAGACCGAATAATGAAGAAATAGAAAACCTGGACGGACCAATAATGAGTAAGGAGACTGAATCACTAATCAAAACCTTCTCAAAAGAAAAGAAAACAACCTTAAACCAGATGGCTTTTTTGGTAAACTCTACCAAACTTTTATAGAGTTAATGCTGCCTACTCAAACTCTTCCTCAAAAATCAGAGAAGAGGTAACACTCCCAAACTCATTTTACAAGGCTAGCATTACCCTGATATCAAAGTCAGAGATGGACACTACAAGAAAAGAAAACTACAGACCAGATTCTTAAAGAAGATATATGCAAAAATGCTCACCAAAATTCTAACAAACTAAATTCAACAACACATTAAAAGGATCACATAGGAGGAATTGGGATTTATCTGTGAGATGGATGGATGATTCAACATATGCAATTTAATGGGTTATATCACATTAATAGAATGAAAAGTAAAAGTCATGATCCTCTTAATAGATGAAGAAAAAGCATTTGAAAAAACTCAACATTCTTTAATGATAAAAGTTCTCAACAAATTGTGTGTAAAATTGTGTGTAGAAGGAACATAGCTCAACATAATAAAGGCCATATATGTATGACAACCAATCTTCAAAGGTGAGAAGCCGAAAGTTTTCCTCTAAGATCAGGAACAAGACAAGGATGCTTACTCTCACCTATCTTATTCAATACCATACTAGAATTCTTAGCCAGATCAGCTGGGCAGGAAAGATAAATGAAAGGCATCGAATCAGAAAGGAAGAAGTGAATTGTCCCTGCAGATGATATGATCTTAGACTCCACCAAAAATCTGTTAGAACTAACAAACAAATTGGGTAAAGTGGTAGGATATAAAGTTGACATAAAAAAATGAGTTGCATTTCTACACTGAAATTTCTGAGGGAGAAATAAAGAAAACAATCCCATCTACAATAGCATAAGAATGAATTAATACTTAAAAATAAATTTAACCAAGGAGGTGAAAGAGCTCTACATCAAAAACTATGAGCAATTAATGAAAGAAATTTAAGACATAAATAAGTGAAATGATTTGTTTGTGGATCAGAAGAATTAATATTGTTTAAATATCCATACTACCCAAAGCCATATGGAGATTCAGTGTAATTGTTATCAAAATTCCAATGACATTTTTCATGGAAATGTAAATAAACTCTTAAAATTTGTTTGGAACCATGCAAGACTCCAATTAGCCAAAGCAATCTTGAGAAAGAACAAAGCTGGAGGCACCACACTTCCTAACTGCAAAGAAATGGAGACTACAAACTTGGAGTTTTAAAATAAATGTATTTTTGGGATCTAGTGTTCAGCATGGTGACTATAGTTAACAATACTGTCTTATATACTTGAAAGTTGTTAACAGAGTACATCTTAAATGTTCTCACCACAAAAAATGTAATTATGTGAGATGATGGATTTGTTAATTAACCTCATCATAGTAATCATTTGAAACCTACAGCTGACCTTTAAACAATGGGGGTTCGATCTGTGCAGGTCCACTTACATGCCAACTTTTTCAAACCCCTCTTCTTCTTCCTCAACCTGCTCAAAGTGAAGACAACAGGGTGGAGAGAGAGGGGAGGGGGAGAAGGGGAAAGCAAAGGTGGTAAAATGTTAACAACCAAGGGGTAAATGATAAAAGGAATTTCTTGTACTGTTCTTGCTATATTTCTATGAGTTTGAAATTTCCAAAAATTGTGTCTAATTCTACACCACAGGCTACCTGGATTGGAGTATATGTGTACACCCCCCCTAAGCACACACATACACACACACTCTAGAAAGGCAGTTTTACATAATGTTAATGCCGGAAGTATTTGTTCCAACTTGGAAGTGTATGCCAAATAAAACAGCAATGTCTGAAACTTTGAACAGGGATTTCAAATCAAATAGTTTTCAAAGAGCTACACATAAACATTACTAACACCGCCATTTTTTAGTCCTTACAATGTACTAAGCACTGTTTTAAGTGCCTACAATTATGAACTGATTTAATCCTCACTGTCACATTCTGAATTATTCTCTGACATGATACTTGATATTGTCCTCCTGCTTCATAGTTGATGAAGTATAGGCTCGTACTGAAGCATCTTCTGTCACGTGCTGAAGGTTACACTGCTAGTAGGGGTGGGGCTGGGATTTAAGCCCCAGGTGGTTTGACCTTGTGCTTTTTAATTTAGTCACTTTAATCCTATGAGACCCTTATAGTTTTTAAAGGGGAATAAATCAGATAAACCACTGTGTTCTGTGATCTGCTTCTGGGGCCGGACAAAGTCTGCTCTGCGAATCCATGGTCTGATTCCCAGACCTCACGTATGCTGTCCCCTTGCTTTGACAACTCTATCCACTTCCCACTGGGCCAAATCCTATTTATCCTTTACATTTGAACTCACCAGTTACTCAGGAGTACCATACCCCTCGACAAGGTTATAACCACATGCCACCAGGCCACACTGTTCCAGAGTCAAAGAGAATTCTGCCTATTTCATAGAGCACTCATCACTGTTTTTATTTGTTGCCTGCCTCCTCCAAGCTACTGAATTCCTTAAAAGCAGCATCCATGTCTGTGTTGCTCAACCATGAACCCCCAAATTCCCATGGGATGGCAATCTGAATTTCAGAGATCGAGACATGAAATCAGGTACTTGGGTTGGGTGTACAAGGGTATATAGGAGAAACAAACAACATCCTTTTCCTGTTCATCTAGGTCAGGTTAAAACACGGATAGAGGAATAATGAAAGGATTTACTTTTTTCCAGGAATAGAAAATGATAGAAGATACTATTTGTTATCGTGAATCAAGATCACATTTATCACATTCAGGATTATGGAAGGGTAAATGGAATCTGAATTCAGGGACAAGATGTTTACATAAAATATTTCTTCATCCTTGAAAAGGTAGACCCAAGGGTGGAAAAAGTCCCTTTTTTCTGATGGACGCTGCTGTGTCTGGATGTGATGCCTGAAACTGTTTCTATAGATAAACGCATCATAACTGAGACAGAAATCAGATGCCAAGGACTTTCCTCCTGTACCGCTTGAACACAGAATCATGTGTCTTCTGACTTCTGATGATGCTCCCAAAATTCTTGTCTATGCATTTTGTTGTCTGCAAAAGATCCCGACTACACAGAGCTGTGCCTGTCTCTACAATGTCCACCGGAGGGCGCAATTTCATTGTTGCTACAGGCAACTTTCCAAAACTGTTAGGGCTAACATAAATAATTTACAGCTTACTTTTATAAGCTCTTATAAGCTCTCTTAGCATAGAACATCTAAGGAAGAAAACATTTTTTTAGTGCCTTGGATGAGAGGGTGAAAAGGAAATGTTAAAAATGCCAATCTTGCTCTCTTCCCCTCTTTCCCCACCCCCGCCCCACCCCGCTCAGTCTTCCTGGATTGGGCTTGCTGCTTCTCCCTCCTGCTGATGCTTTGTATAAAGGACTGTAAAGGTTCTGCTGAACTGCAGCAGGCCCGCATAAAGAGAAGGGATGGGTGATAGGCCTCTTCCGCAGGGTGCCACCCTGGAACTAGAACTCAGAACTTGTCCATGACAAGGTCTCAAAACTCCTGTCCTCCAAAGAAAAGCCCACCCGGTCCTGTGGTTCTGCCTGGCCATAAACTGTTAACAGATGCTAAGTACTGTAGAGTAGTTGATCAGGAGACAACTTCCAGGGAAACTACTACAAATCTTTTTGGTATTTACATGATCCTTCCCCATTGGAGAAACCCAGAGGTTTTGGAAAAAAAATCGAGAGGCTTCCCCTCTTTCCCTGTAACTCTTGTTTCTGGAGAACTCTTTAGTATTGTATGTCACTTTGTGTGCAGGAACAGAAGCAGGGCTACAACTTTGCGACCTTTCATACTGAGCAAGGCATCTCCAATATATGGGCCCATTGATAGGATCATCTTTCCAACATGCCTGATGTGATTATATGCAGACTCCCTTCTACTTTACAAAAAGCAATTATAGTTTGCTTTCCTTGTCTTCCTCTGACCTGCGCAATTCACTTCACCTTTTTGAATTAATTTTCTCCCGTGCATACTAAAGCCATATGTCAGAGTTTTTATGTGAATATATACACATTTATAGTATTCATTCTTTTCTTTTAACATTACCTTTCAAATACCTACTATGTGCAAGGTATTCTATTTACTTGAGATATAGCAGCAACTAAGAAAGACCAGGTCCCTGTTCTCATACAGCATAGATTCTACGGGGCAGAAATAATGATACCACACAGTAAATAAATATTTCAAGGACTGGACATGTTTTGCAGATATTGAAGTCAGATAGTAGCATGGAGAGTAAGACTTACTGAAAGGTGCTGCTTGAGAAAGGGTATCCTGGAAAGACCTGACCAAGGAGTGACACTGAATGATAAAGATCAAACTGTGTGATCATTTGGAAGATCTGGGTTCCAGCAGGTACAGTGGCCCTGAAATGATTTGATTGGTGCATTTTAGAAAGTGAAACGCTTCAGGGTGACTGGAGAAGGTTGGATGAAAGGAAGAGTTGTAGGAGATGACACTGGAAAGATAATGGGTGGCGAGTTCCATAATAGTGTGAAGGCGTTGGAACCTATCTTCAGTACAGCAAAATCATTGGAGGGTTTATTTTTTATTATTTTTAAAGATTTATTTATGCATACAAGAACTGGGGTGTAGGCCAGAGGTATGGGGGGGTGAGAGGATTCACCAGAGACAGAGTGGGGAGCAGAACAGGTGGATCAACTGAAATACACTGCTGAGGGGAGCAGTAGGTGAGGCAGGAGAGGTCTGCTGCGCCATGTGGGAAGCTCCTTGACTGGGGATCGAACTTGTGCTGCAGTGGCTGTGGATAGCTTCATAGTGCTGCACTTAACCCATTGTGCCACCAGGGAGGCCCCCATTGGAGGGTTTTAAAAAACAGAAGGACATGATTTTATTTTTATTGTAAGAATACCATCAGTGAATGAAAATGATGGGGTCTATCTTGTCAAAGCTATTTTTTAAAGTACTAAGACACTATTGGCCACATTCCACTGTGTTGCCATTTGCACCGATGGTGCAAAAGCAATGATGGGTAAAAACTTCTGGTGTCTTAGCACAGATCAAGGCAGTAGCACCACACTGCTGTAACAGAAATCATAGTCTTTGTTGCCACACAAAACATGTATGAAGAAACACACATTCTATATATGACTATATATTATTGTATGGTATTGGGCTTATATACAGCAAATGAATATATACATTTAAACACATGCAACCACGTGTCCCTTAATGATTGGACATGTTCGAATGCATTGTCAGGTGATTTCCCCTTTGTGTGAACACCACACAGTGTACTTACACCAAATAGATGGTGTAGCCTACTACACACGCGGGCCATATATAGGGACCAAATTGTAGCTGTGGTTCGTCAATGACACATCTGTCATTGTGCAGCACGTGACAGTATGTATTTCCAATTAAAAATTTCTGTGAAATGGGCCTCTCTGGTGGCGCGGCGGTTAAGCGCTGTGCTGTGGAGCTGTCGGCAGCAAAGACACGAGTTTGACGCCCGGCCAGGGAGATTCCCACAAGGCAAGGCAGACCTCTCCTGCCTCACCCGCTGCTCCCCTCAGCAGTGTATTTCTGTCAATCTGCCTGTTCTGCTCCCCACTCTGTGGTGAACCCTCTCACCACCCCACGCCTCTGGCCTGTACCCCAGCTTGTATGCATAAATAAACAAATCTTTAAAAAAAATTCTGTGAAGGAGAAAGATTTTCTGTTTTATCATCAACCCTGTTTTACACCCTCCAATATCCCTTGTAAGGAAACAGAAAGTTAGAAAGCACCCTAAAAGACTTCTATTGAATAACAAAGTAAGGTGATTGTGACAAGGAAAAAAAAACTTGTGTGATTATTTGACAGGCTAGTTTATCCAGGTTTCTTTTTTTTCCTGGACTACTATTCTACTTGAAAGAACTACTCACAAACTATGGTTATTCAGATGTGGGTGTTTGAGTGATGTTTTGAAAAATAAACAAAGGGAGTTTTGTGCCAAGGAAATCATTTTATAATACCTATTACCAGTGATGAAATTTGAACTAAAGCAAAAGTTAGAATTTTTAAAAACAGATATCTGCTACCATGAGCTTAAAACCTGCACAATTTGTATTAATTATTCTCATGGAATCAGTGCTGTTATTAAGGAATATGATTTTTAATTAGTCTTTATAATTATTTTTTCTGCTGATAAAATAGCACAATATAAAATTTACAATTTTAAATATTTTAGGTATAGAATCAGTGGCACTTGGTACATTCATATTGCTATATAACCATTACCACTATCTATCTGCAGAATTATATTATCATATTAAACTAAAACTCTGTACCCACTATGTAATAATTCTCCATTACCCTTCCCTTCAGTCCTGGTAACAACTATTTTATTTTCTATCTCTATTAATTGGATTATTTTAGATACCTCATAAAAGTTAAATCATAAAATATGCTGTGATGACTTTATTTCATTTACTAGAATGTTTTCAAAGGTCCATCCATTTTGGAGCATGTTTCAGAAGGTGATTTTCTCATGGCTGACTAAAATACTATTGTTTATGTAAATACAATGTGTTCATTCATCATTCATGGATATTTGGATTCATTGATAACTTAGTAAGCATAAAGTGCTTAACCCTGAAAATAATATATCAGTTTTTAACATTATTTATAGGAGATGAAATTGAGGCATGCAGAGTTTAAAAATCTGCCATAGTAGGTAGCAGAGCCTGGTTTCAAACACAGGTAGTCTGTTCTCAGAATTGAATCTGCAAAAACCTTGCAATTTCTAGTTATCCAAAATTTAGAAGATCTGCAGAATTTTCTCTCACTACAAAATTCAAGACAGAAAACTGTCTTTTCAAAGAATCTGAAACCAAATATTTTCAATAACTAACTTGTCTCAGGGACAAGCCCAGATTTATATATAAATTAAACACACCATTTCATTTTGTAAAGAATTTACTTTTTCTAAATACTTAGCACATGTACAAGGTAGGAATATCAAAACACCAAGAGGGCACACAGTACACAGATATCTTTCACTTTCTTCTGTCTCCCTGTCCCCCTACCCGAGACAGAGTCTAAAACAAAACCAGCAAAAGGCCATCATCGTTGGGAAAATAAGCACAGAGAGGTATGTGACACTAACGAATCTTAAACATGACGTTAAAAACACATGAAGCCTTTAAAAACACATGGCTGAAAGCTGCATTTCTCTAGGCGGCAAAAATGTGAGTGCCTACCTAAGCCCCACACACGAAGACAAAGATAATCAATAGGAAACGTCCTAACAAAGGTTCACAAAGCTGCTTGGGAGCAGAGGCCCTACATCCCGACGCCGCAAGTGCTAAGACAACCCAGTCACCACGCCCGCCCCACAGTCACTGGGGATGGGCTGCCACGGATTCGCGAGGACCCTGTGAAAAATGGGAGCACAGCGGGGTGGAAACAGCGACCGCAGAAAGGAGACACCGCTTGTTTATTGGACTGGGCGGGGGGTCAGCCTGGACTCGGACAGTCAGACAGACAGACGGGCGCTCGCTCGGGATTTTGGTTTGCTGGCTCCTCTGCTCCACTACCAGCAAGTCCGGTGACAAGCACAGGAAGGGGAGGGGGAGAAGCTTGGGGCCACAACACAGGTTCGGCAGTCCAGAAGCAGAGGGCTTTCGCAGCGGCGTTTCGCGCAAGCACTGAGGTGGCTGCCTCGCGGGCCCTGCCGCGTTTGGGGCGCGTGGGCGCCCCGCGCCTCTGAGCCTCTTGGGCAGGAGAGGCGGGGGCTCACTGGCTGGCCGCGTTCCGGGGGGTCTCGTGCTCCTTGGAGGCCTCCT
>PVIJ01018517.1:0-26164 GCA_004024925.1 Scalopus aquaticus
TTGAAGCTTTTCCTCATTCTTTTTCCTTTGTTTTTCTCTTTCCTTTTCTGCCTTGATTCTGTTAGTATCTTTATCTTCCAGAGTGCTTATTCTTCCCTGCATATCTTTTAATTCACTTTTCTGGCTTTCCCTGGATTTCTTTAGCTCCTCTACTAATGTTTTTAAATCTTCTATTTCCTTCAATTTCTTCTTTATGGATTCGTTCTCGTTCTTCAGTTCTTTTAAATCTTCCAGTTTCTTCAATTTCTTCTTTATGGATTCATTCTCGTTCCTCAGTTCTTTATTTATATCCCTCAGTTCTTTCTTCTTTTCATTTAATTCTATCAATTTTTTGTGATGGCTATTTTGTAGTCTTTATCTGTTAGGTGGATGTAATCTTCTATGTCCATATTAATGGGTTCTGGAGAGGGATTTTCTTTTTGTGGAGTATTGTTTTGAGGATCATTTGTGACTTTTTTCTTTCCGGTTGCTGGTTTTCCCCTTAGCAGTGTATTTCAATTAATCTTTTTCTGTTCTCAACTCCTTTGTGGAGAATTCTTTCACCCACATGCCTATGACCTAACCTGCAATTCTCTTTCCCACTCTATCTAGGAAAAGACTTCACACATGGACTTTTGGATGGAGAAGGAAGGGGTCCCTCTCCTCTCCTCTCCTCTCCTCTCCTCTCCTCTCCTCTCCTCTCCTCCTCTCTTCTTGTTTCCTTTGCTTTCCTGTACTGTCCTCTCCTTTCTCTAGGACTTACCCTTCCAAGTCCCTTCCCAAATAGCACTCAGGGTTGCAACAAAAGCCTGGAGTGGCCGGCTCACTATCACCTCTCTTAGCGTGTGGCGACTTCACCTACCCAAGAGGAACTTCACTCTTTATTTCTTTTTGCCTGAGGAGAAACACGAGTGGCAAGTTAGAAGCCCAGAACTGGCATTCAACAGGTAGGCCACCAAAACTGATGATATGAATTGCTTTTCAGCAGCTGGCTGATTAACTTTTGGGGGCAATACAGTCCGGTGAAGCGCATTATAAACATAAATGTATAAAAATAGACCAACAGAGCACATCTTCTGCCAGGAACACTGAAAACGTTTCAGGTCATTCCTCTCCATAAAATTGCCTTTGATTGTTTTATGCCAAGAAATGGTTTGGGGTGAGGAGGGCTTGGCTGGACTGGGCTGGCCTGGCCAGACTAAGCTGGACAGGGCTAGGCAATACGCAGGTGCCTGCTGCCTGGTGCCCATGGAATATTAGACTCACAATGGAATTGAGAGTGGGAGGCCTTGGGCCATGGCACAAATTGCCCCAACCTCTAAGAAACAAGCCTCCTAGTACATCTGGGAGGCACGCGTGCGCGCGCGCACACACACACACACACACACACACACACACACACACACACAAAGAAAAAGATCATTCATTCATTTAAAAAAAGGCGTGGTCGGGATGGAGTGGGCAGCTGCTGGGAATGAATATTTGAAATGTCCTTAATAATTTCAAGCAATAGGGTTATCTTTGTAAAAAAAATATTAAAAAGCAAACCAAGGGAAGTGTTGAAAGCTTGAGAGCTCTCCCATCCCCTCAGCCCTGTTCCAAAGTACTCCGCTGGTCCACAGGTTTCTTTGCCTCTTCAGCCTGCACCACCCCGTTGGCCACCAGGTGCAGCTGCATCCCCGCTATTGGCCCAGAAGTCTGTCCGACTAGCGCAGGTTTTCCTTGCCAAGACATTTCTCCCAGCCTGCAACCCTGGCCATGCCTTGCGATTTGGAGGACACCTCACCTCCTGAGGAGGTCTCTGAAACCCTCCATACAAAATAACAGGTTTTCCTTCTCTATGTTTTGTTTTAATATAACTTTAACTTCATTAAACTTTTTTCTGGGTTTAGCTTCAATTTTAACTCATACATTCCTGAGTGTCATGTATTGGATTCAGCTGGGGCATTTTTTTTGACACATTTGTTTTTCATAAACAATGTTTGTGGCTCCCAGACTGTTGAAGAACAGTCAAAAGAGACATTTGCATACATATGAGGTACTGGGAGTTGTTCTCAATGATTTAGAAAGTCAATGTTAACATTTTTGAGCAAGTCTCAGTTTAACTTTTTCTTTTAAGTGTCAACACTTCCCTTTAAAGTTTTAACTTTACCCAGTAAACCTAATAGGACAAATTTATTTAAATTCTGTCCCAGGAGGAAGGGAGAAATTTTGTGGAATGTTTCCGGAGTTTTCCTCACGTTGCATGAAATGTCCTTTGATTAACCAAATGAGAGACTACCCAAATTTTACTTATATTTTTTAAAAGATTTATTTATTTATGCATACAATCTGGGGTACAAGCTATAAGTTTGGAGCGGCGAGAAGGTTCACAGGAAACAGAATGGGGAGCAGCACAGGCAGATCAATGGACATACACTGCTGAGGGGAGCAGAGGTCGAGGCAGAAGAGGTCCCCCGTGCCATGTGGGAATCTCCCCCACTGGGCATCGAACTCGCACCGCTGCTGCCGAAAGCTCCACAGTGCAGCGCTCAACTGCTGCACCACCAGGGAAGCCCCCAAATTTTATGTTAATTTAGATTTCTGAGAAGCTCTATCATAGTAATGAGAAAAGAGCAGCAGCCATATTAATGTCCCTGAAAGATTTGGCTCAACTCAGGAGTAGGAAGTACCATATTTACAATCATACCATAACCTTTGGCTTGTAAATCATAACTTAAATCTTTTATCTTCAAAGAAAAAATACGATTTTTTGACACTCTCATTATTTTGACACTTCAAGGACATTAGGTATGCCACATTAACAACCTGTATAAGAGTTTGAATTTCTTCCCATTACCACCTTAGAGTACATTAACAACCCAGACAAGAGATTAAAATTATACCCTTACCACCTTCTCAGAGCATGTTTTCAAACAATCATTCAGGGGTTGGGGGGGGTCTCTGGTGGTGCAACTGGTTAAGTCACTGGGCTATGAAGCTTTGCAGAGCCACTGCCACATTTGATTCTGAGCACCCTTGGGCATCCCTGCCTTGCTGGGGGCATGGGAGCGCCCACAGGCAGCAGACGCTTCTGCCTCGAAGGGGAATGGACTGGACCACATAGACGCGGAACCAGAGCAGGCAGGGCCGCATAGACGTGGACCTGGAGCAGCATCTATGCTACCCACGTCTGTGCGGCCCCTGGAAGCCACAAAGTTACCCAGTTTTTCCTAATATTGAGGTCTAAACTAAGGGAAAATAATGCTGAGTTATTTCGGACTTGTTACCAAGCTAGACATTTGCTTTTTCGTTGAGTAAAGACTTATAAATTGTTGTTGAACCTCTGAAAGTTTAGTTTATTCTAAAAATGATTAATATGTTTAGACCTGCTACAGCAAAATTGCAACATTCTGTAAACCGAATTCCAAACCTCAGATTTCCCATAGCATCTGACGGAGAGGGAGAGGGAGTAACAGGGGGAGAGAGAGAGAGAGAGACAGAGAGACAGAGAGACAGAGAGAGAGAAAGAGAGACAGAGAGAGAGAGAGACAGAAAGAGAGACAAGAGAGAGAGAGAGAGAGAGAAACAGAGACTTTTTCATCTCAGGCTGGATGTGTAAAATGAAGGTATCTGACAGGATACAGGATAGAGCTTTTCTGAAACCAGCAGGGGAGATGGCTTTCTCTCCTCTGGTCATCTTCTGTCGACTTTTGAGGTTTGGAATTGGGAATTCCTCACCCCTTGACATTGCGCAAGAAGAATTCACAGCCACGTATCTTTGGCAGAAGCAAACAGGAAAGTTTCTTTAGAGACTAAATAAGTATGAACAGCCAGGGAAAGGTCAATGTGGTGGTCGGGGTGGTGCTATGCAGAATCCTATGGAAAAACAAATGCAAAGGAGAACTCAAGCTCTGGTCTTTCAATGGGGTTCAGGGCCTGCTCATTTTCCAGTTTATTATTTACCAAATGGGTGTCATTTACTAAAATAAAGACTTGGTCACTGCACTTTACTCAGCTAAAACATGTTGAGAGATGCAAAAGCAATAAAAAAGGGATACCCATAGGGTTGCCAGGGGCTATCACACATTTCCGGATATGCAAAACTGAGTAATAGCTTTGAGTGCTATTGCTCCCGTCTTACTAGTTGCTTCTGTTAGCAGTGTATTTCAATTAATCATCCCTTTATGTTCTCCACTCTTTTGTGGAGAATTCTTTCACCCCCACACCTCTGACCTACCCCAAGATTCTCTTGTCCACTCTATCTAGGAGGAGCCTTCACACATGGAGGTTTGGAGGAATGAAGAGGGTGTCCCTTCCCCTCCCCTCCCCTCCCCTCCCCTCCCCTCTCCTACCCTTCTCTCCCCTCCCCTTCCCTTCCTTTCCCTTTGCATTGCTTTTCTTTCCTTTCCTTTGCTTTCCTGTCCTGTCCTTTCCTTTCTCTACAACCCAGCCTTCCAGGTTCCTTCCCAAATAGCACTCCAGTTAGCAGCAAAATCCCAGAGTGGCAGGCTCACTGTCATATCCCTTAAAATGTGGCAGCTTCATCTAGCCAAGAGCACCTTCACAGTTTCTTTTTGCCCAAGGAGAAACTTGGGTGGCAATTTGGAATACAGAACTGGCATTCAACAGGTAGGCCACCAAAACTGATGGTGTGAATTGCTTTTCAGAAGCTGGCTGATTATCTTTTTCGATCAATACAGTCTGGTGAAGCGCATCATAAGCATAAATGTACAAAAATAGAAAAACAGAGCACATCTGCTGAGAGGACAACTGATAACCTCAGATCATTCCTCTCCATGTAATGCCTTTGTTAGTTATATGCCAGGTAGTGGTTTGGGGTGAGGTGGGCTGGGCTTGGCTGTGATGGGCTGGGGCAGACTGGGCTGGGCAGGGCTGGGCAGTTTGTAGGTGCCTGCTCCCTTGTGCCAGTGGAATATTAGACTCACAGTGATATTTAGAGTGGGAGACCTTGGGCCATGGCACAATCTGCCCCAATTTCCAAGAAATCCTCCTAGGATATCTGAGACACACACACACATACACACACACACACATACGTGCGCACGCACGCATGCACAAACACAACAAAGAAAAGGTTCATTCATTCATTCAAAAAAAGGTGTGGTGTGGTTGGACTGGGCAGGTGCTGGGAATGGATATTTGAAAAGTACTTAATAATTTCAAGCAATAGGGGTCTCTTTGAAAAAAGAACGATATTAAAAAACAACCAATAGAACTGTTGAAAGCCTGAGTGCTCTTCCATCCCTTCAGCCCTGTTCCAGAGTACTCCTCTGGCCCACTAGCCTCTTCACCCCTTCAGGCTGCATCACCCTGCTGTGGCCTTTGGGTGGTGCTGCGTTCCCGCCGTCGGCCCAGAAGTCTGTCCGACTAGCACGGGTTTTCCTTGCCAAGACATTTCTGCCATCCCACAACCCTGGCCTTGCCTGGCCATTTAGAGGACACCTCACCCCCTGTGGAGGTTTCTGGAACCCTATATACAAAGTAACAGGTTTTCCTTCTCTGGGTTTAGTTTTAATTTAACTTTAACTTCATTAAAATTTTCCTGGGTTTAGCTTCAATTTTAACTCATACAGTCCAAAGTGTCATCTATTGGATTCAGCTGGGGCCTTTTTTATTTTTTTTTGAGACAATTTTTTTCAGAAACAATTTTTGTGGCTTTCAGATCATTGAAGTGCACAATATTAGCACAATCAAAATTGATGATTTGCATAGATATGAGGTAATGGAATGTGTTCTAAAAGATTAAGAAACCAAATGTTAACATTTTGAGCATGCCTCAGTTTAACTGTTTCTTTTAAGTGACAACATTTCGCTTTAAATTTTTACTGGGTAAACCAAATAGGACAAATTTATTTATTGTCTCTCCAAGGAGGAAAAGGGGAAATTTTGTAGACTGCTTCTGAAGCTCTCCTGAGGTTCCACAAAATGTCCTTTTATTAAACAAGCGAGAGACTACCCATATTTTACTTTAATTAAGATTTCTGGGAAGCTTTATCATAGTTAATAAATAGCAGCAGCCATATTTAATCTCTATGAAAACTTTGGTTCAACTCAGGAGTAGGAAGCACCATGTTGGCAATCATACCATAACCTTTGGCTTGTATCTCATAACTGAATTCTTTTATCTTCGAAGAAAAACTTCAATTTTTTAAAACTCCCACTGTTTTGACAATTCAAAGACATTAGGTGTGCATCGTTAACAACCCAGATAAGAGATTAAAATTATACCCATTACCACCTTAGAGTACATTAATATACCAGACAAGAGATTAAAATTATACCCTTTACCACCAATTCAGAACATGTTTTCAAACAATCATTCGGTGGTGGGGGGTCCCTGGTGGTGCAGCTTGTTGGTCACAGCACTATGAATCTATGCAGAGCCACTGCCAAATGTGATTCTGAGCACACTGTAGTGCCGGGGTCGCGGGCACTCCCATACCCGACCGGCCACTCTGACTGGAAGGGGAATGGGCGGTTTCGCATAGACAGGGAACCAGATCCGGCAGGGCTGCATAGATGTGGATCCAGAGCAGCATCTATGTGGCCCAGCCTGCTCCGGTTCTGTATCTCTGCAGCCCATGGGACCCGTGGGAGCGGTCCTCACGGACTAAGTTACCTGGCTTTTCCTATTATTGAGGTATTAACTAAATTTAAAAAACTGCTGATTTACTTCAGACTTGTTACCAAGGTAGACAAGATCCATTTTCATTGAGTAAAGACTTTAAAATTGCTTATTGGACCTCTGAAAGTTTAGTTTCTTTTTAAAACTGATTAATATGTTAAAATCAATTAAAGCATAAATGCAACTTTCTGTAAACTGAATTCCAAACCTCAGATTTCCCATAGCTTCTGATGGAGAGGGAGAGGGGGAAAAGAGGGAAGGGAGAGATAGGAACAGGGGAGGGGGAGAGAGAGAGAGAGAGAGAGAGAGAGGGAGGGAGGGAGGGAGGGAGAGAGAGAGAGAGAGAGAGAGAGAGAGAGAGAGAGAGAGAGAGAGGGAGAGAGAGAGAGAGTTTTTCTCTAAAGGCCAGAAGTGTAAAATGAAGATATCTGAAGATATCTGACAGCATTGTACTTTTCTGAAACCAGTAGGGGAGACGTTTTCTCACCTCTGTTGGTCTTCTTGTCAGATTTTGATGTTTCTGGACTTGGGAATTCCTCACCCCTTGACTTCAACTAGAGGAGAATTCAGAGCCATATATATCTCTTTACCAGATGCAAACAGGAAAGTTTATTTAGATACTAAATAACTATGAACAGCCAGGGAGAGGTCGGAGTGGGGGTGAGGGTGGTGCTGTGCAGAATCCTACTGAGGAACAAATGCGAAGGAGGACGTGGGCTCCGATCTTCCAGTGGGGTTCAGGAACTGCTCACTTTCCAGGGTACCATTTACTAAATGGGTATACTTTACTAAAATGAAGACTATGTCTCTGCACTTTACTCAGCTAAACCATGCAGGGAGATGCAAAAGAGATAAGAAAGGGGAACCTATAGAGTTGCCAGGGGCTATCAAGTATTTCCCGAAATGCAAAACAGAGCAAGAGCCCTGAGTGCTATTGCTCCCATGGTGTATTAGCTGAAGTTAAGGAGAAGTATTAGGGCAGTGTTGGCAGAAATGAACAGAAGACGAACAGTCTCTTGGGCCAGTTATGGGCCCGTGCCCTCCTCCCTTCTGTCCTCCTCCCACCTTTCCTCCTGTCTCCCCCATGTCCCCTACAGTCTCACTGACCACTTCTCTAACATCCTCTGCATAACTCACTTTTGCCCATGAGCATCTGCAGTAGTGGCGTTTCTCCCTGACACACTGAATCCACCCTGTGAATGTCTGGCCCCCTGTTGTCAACAGCGAGGCAACCAAATACCCCTCTCATGAGACACTTCCCCCCCAGACATCCTTCTCTGCACTCTCTGTATTTTCAGAAGGGCACAACTCCTCTCATCAACATGCCTTCACTTTCATGCACTGACATGTCCCTTTCATACCGACAGCTCCAGAATGGCAGGGCCTCGTGATGGTGATGTTGAGACACAGCTGGGCATTGCAGTCAGCTGGCACAGGGCCGTGTTGGCTCCTAAATGAGAAGCCTTTGGAGCCTCTTTCCTCTCTCCAGCTACACTGCACAGACTGACACTGGTCACAGGAGTTCAAGGTGTTTCTGACTCAGAGGTCAACACAATGGGCATTCTATGACTACATGGCATAGCAAAGAGCAGGGGACATCATTGGCACACGAGACCAGCTGCCACTTGTGGCCAGAACTAGCACTGCACCCCAAGACTGGACACCACCAAAAAATCTGGCATCATTCCTTGGCTGTCAAGGCCCTGGGTCTCTGGAGCCTCGAAGGAATCTCAGCAGACTCAACAGGCTGTCAGGGCAGATCAACAGGCCTCAGAATGCTCCAGTCCCCCCTACTTTGTTTACCTTCATCAGGCATCCTCTTTACTGAGGAGGAATTCACTCAGTCATGTCAAAATTTATCCCCAGCATCCATACGGGGACTCTGTGAAGCTGGAGTGTGCTGTTAGTTTAGCCCTTCAACCACCACAGGTTCTTGTCCCATGAAGCTATAAAACAAATTTTCATAATTTTTAGATAAGTAAGCAGAGAAGAAAACTTTATTCAAGAAAGTAAAGATTATGTAGAGGGAGAGAACAAAACAAGGGTTCAAAGGCAGCAATGCCAAGGAGGGACAAATGACGCCATTATGGGCCAGTGTCAAGGCCTATTTAAACCCTTTTTTTCTCTATTCTAAAATCTCACCATCCTATTTTGTGATTGACTAGTGTGCCCATTTTCTCAGCTCTTACCTTAAAATTTACCTTTTTAACACCTCTGTCCAAGGTCTCTTAAAAATGTGCTGTCTCAGTTAAACTTAAATCTTAGCTTTAAAATTTACTCTGATCATTTGCCCTCTAAATTCCTTGGACCTTATCCCAAAGTACTTGCCTATGTTGTCCCTGAAGTTGCCTAATTAAACCTAACTTGCCCTGGGACACAACCCCCTCTGTCTGGATGAACCCTTTAACTGCTGCTAGGACAAAGGGCATTGCTCAGTAACTGCTTCCTGCTGAAAAAGGGGGAGTTGAAGAAGCAGTCAGGGCTCCACCGCAGGGACCTCAGAGGAAGGACAATGGAGGCATCATACTGGGCTCTCTCTGATGGACCATTTGGAATCTGATTGTTTCCAGGCGAGAGGACATGATTCTGAGGAGGGTGTTGAAGATGCAGGGCCCAAACAAGAGAATAATGAAGAAAATTAATAAGGGAAAGAGAAAGGGGAACAACCAGGACAGAAGTCGATTTCCTACACAGGCAAAGATTGACTGTCGCCAACTAAGCTCTTGTCCTGCCTGCCTTTTAAGATCATCTATAATATGGATTTTTTTTTAATACCTCTAGGTTTTCTTCTACCTCACTAGAAGTGTTAATCCAAAAACAACATGTTTCATATAGGAAGGCACAGACTTCCCTGACTTCAGCCATTATCAGGTCTAGAGCTCCATTGTTCTGTGTAATTGCTGAGGCTTGGGAATTCAGAGAAGATTGTTGAGCCTCTATAGAGTGTCCTGTGAGTGGAATACAATGTCCACCCTTGCTGTACTCTAATGGTCAGATTTAAAACTAATTTTCGTGGAAGATGAATTCCTGCAAATAAAAAGAATCCATGGACAATAGTATTTCCAAAGCCAGGATATTATAAAGTAGGGTTGTTGTGCCCATGTTCTCACTAGTCATAGTTAGAGTGTTAGAGAGATCTCAAAGGAGGACATACTGATATTTCTCTCAGGTCTTGCAGACAGTAGTGTTCAAGAAATGAGCCTAGTTTGGAGATTGTTCCTGAAAAGGCCATTTGTTATGGGTTGAGAACAGTGAAGTCAAGCACAATAATAACAATGGCTCAGTGGCCTGTCCCATGTTGGGGGAGGATTATATACAAGTTTTTGCGAAGAAGAAAAAAAACTGTCCTGTGTTTTCTAATGAGATGGCAGTCCTGGGTCCCTCTGTCCATGCTTTTAGAAATGAAGTTTGTATTCCCAGAGAATGGGGGACACATAAATATTTGACATAATGTCTCCCTTTCTGAAATGGTTTGGGTAAAATCTGCGCATGTGAGAGAGGAGTGTCATCTGTAGAAGTTATGAATGTGCTAGGGGCTATTGCAGGGAGATTACAGGTAATGAGCTGGAGAACATTGAGCTTGGGATAGGAGAAATAAGTGGGCTCGGACTTCCTGATGTATTCCTCCATACCCTACATACTTCCAGTAAGACTCAGCAAGAGCCCTTTATCTGCACCCATCCAACTTCCCCATGACTGGTACCTGAACTATCAAAAAACAGAAAGTGGTCTTCTTGAGTGATGGCACTGGGTGGCACTGAGGCGAGTACTTCCCCAGAGAATGAGGTTTCACAGAGGTAGTGCTCATGTGCAATGTCTCTATGTGTTCCCCAGACACACGGTGTGTTTACAGCACTGAGGCTTTCATGGGAATAGTTAAATATAATAGTATACTTATAGAAGGTGAGGTTAACCACCCCAAGTCTTGGGAAGTGGTTCTAGCCAAAGGATTTTGAAAGGAAACCTGAGAGTAACCTCCTATTCTGTGTACTGAATCCACAGGGGGAGATAAGGCTGGGGGCCAGCTTTCATTAAGTGGAGAAGGGACTAATTGTGTTCATTTGCTTCAGAAAGAAGTAGTCCCATTGATGACATGGCCTTTCATCCCACACATGGAGGCTGATAAACGACACAGTTTCCTCAGCAGAAGCTGGTAGGGCCTGGGGGAATCTTTGCACAGCACAGTCCCCTCTACGGCACACACAACAGTCACTCTATTTCACTGTCTTTGCTGTAGATTTAAGGATGAGTTCATAGGTGGTGATAAAACAGGAGAGAAGCTTACAAAGGAAACATTAACAAAATGAGCCTAATTGTCTGAGGGCCAGAGAAGCCCAACCAAAGAACTGAGGCAAGGTAAAATAAAAGACCTTTTTGACAAATAGTTCACTCTGGGAGCATAACTGAGTATAATTCCAGAAATGCACCGGAAAACTGCAAGATTGATTATAGATGTAAATCCAATAAACAAAGACAACATGTGGAATTAAGCACTTTCCTCGGTAGTTGACATTTGGACAGGAGGGGAATGTCCTCTAGCAGCTCTCAGGTCCAGGTGGAGGGGCTGGAGCAGATTGTTCAGCACCCAGGGCTCTGAGGAGGTGGAGCCCCAAGCTTTTACTCGAGTGTGATGTATCCAGGCATCCACCCCAGTCACCGTGACCTCCATAGGAGGAGAGAAGACAAGGGGATAGGGACCGCCCATGAAGGGCTAAGAGAAGGAAACTTAGTGGGAATAGTTTTGACAAGAGCCAGATACCCCAGTTCAAAGAGAGGGGCCGCATGAGTAGAGCTAGCAGGAGTCTCTGGTAAACTTTTATTTTAATAAGGTCTTGAAACTTAGCTAAGTTAGTAACAAATTTAGTCAATTCAACAGTTTCAGGGACACAAAGTAAATAATTTTTGAGGAAAGGCCTGCCATAGAGTACCTCAAAAGGACTGAGACCAAGCACTTTGGAGTTTTTCTTATCCTTAAGAGAGTCATGGGCAAAAGAGCAGACCAAGGCTGCTGTGTCTCCTGCACAAGTTTTCTTAGATGTCTCTCAAGTCTGTCATTAGCTTTTTCCCCTTTGCCAGAGGACTGGGGCCTCCAAGCCCAGTGTCAGTGATAATCTATGTGTAAGGCCTGGGACACGTTTTGAGTGACTGCAGATTTAAAAGCAAGACTGTTGTCGCGCTGAAGCCTGTGACACAGGCCACATCTAGGAATTATTTCATGTATTAAAGTGCAAACCACTTCCCCAGGTTATTTTGTTCAACAAGGAAAAGCCTCTACCCAGCCCATGAAAGTGTCTACCCAGACAAGGAGGTAAGGAGTCCTCAGTGCTTTGTCGTACGAGTGAAATCTCACTGCCAGTCTCACCTGGGTCTGCCAGATCTCTGCAGACATGGAGGTGCCATCCTCCTATTAAGAGGATTATTTTTTCTGCACACTTTGCCTGCCTTAATAGCCTGGGTGAGGGTCTCAAGCCTATCTTTGCCAGTGAATAAAGTCTTTGGCACATGATAAGAGTTTTCAATTCCAAAGTTGAAAGTTAGATGCAAGGTTTTAAGGACCCTCCATTGGGCACTAGATGGAAGATGTCATTTATCATCTTCTGTTTGCATCTACCTGGAAGGGAACATAGTTCTTGCCGAGACATAGTCTCCTCTAACTCCTACAGAGTATATTGAGGCACTATGTCCTTTGGTGTTCCTGTCCTCAAGGGGACCCTGGACCTGTATGAAGTCCTCAGTGGCTGCTTTCTTTGCCTGGAAATCAACCTTTTTGTTCCCTTCTGTGATTTCATCAGATCCTCTTTGATGTCCCCTGCAATGCATCGCCACCACCTCAAGCAGTTTTGTTATTGCCTGCAATAGTCTATTTATTTCAGCATGCTATTTAACTAGGATCCCTTCAGAGTTTAAGAATCCCATTCTTTCCAGATAGTGGAATGTAAATGGAGAATTAAATATGGATATTTGGAATCCATATTGATATTTATTCTCTGCCTTTGTCCTAGTTCTAGGACTCTGTTCAAGGCTATCAACTCTGCCATTGGGCACTGGCACCTGGAGATGGCGGGTTTCAAGAATATCAAGGAGAGTAACTACAGCATACCCGGCCCGGCACACCCCCTAGTCTGCAATTGAACTCTCGTCCTAAAACATTGTCAGTTTGGGATTGATAACACTGGTCAACATTGAGATCGTTGCTGACTTAAAAAGGCCCTAATCTGTAGTATCTTGGTGTGCTGAACATGAATATAACCCTTAAAATGTTTTATTAGCTCTCCTTTTGAAGATATTTCATATAATTCATTTTATATGGTTCACCGTGTAAATTTATCCAGTAGGACTGCAACAACATCCTAAATCATCCTAGAATGATGTAATATTGCATTGTATTGCTAATACCATCATGCACACATCATCCAGAATTGATTGCATCATTTTCTGATGCAATGCAATACTACTGCCAGGCAGCTGCTGAAGTAAGCTGACATCAGCAGTGCACTATAGAAACTAGCCCTGTCGGAAAGGTTGAACATTGAAAATATTCCAGACTTTACGCGAGACAGTTTAAGCTACTGGTACATAGAACTGGTATTATTTTATCCATTTAGGCACAATACAGAACAGTAATGCCTCGAAAGTGCGTTAATAGCCTGGACAATCTCTGCTCTATTTGTGGGGAAGTGACATTTGCCAACCAGAAGAAAAGTATCACTTCTCAAGTGAAGAAGGCTTATCATCTTTACTTCGAATGAAAGGTCGGTGACCAAGACAAGCCCTGGGCCCCACATATATGCTGTGCTACATGTACAACACAGCTTTCACAGTGGTTAAATGGCAAAAGAACATCAATGCCGTTTGCAGTCTCCATGGTGTGGAGAGAGCCAAGCAACCACATAAGAGATTGTTCCTTCTGCTTGGTTCCTCCTCTTTCTGGTGGAATAATGAAACAAAAGAAGTTGAGAGTAGTCTACCCAACCATTCTGTCTGCATTGAGACCAGTTCCACATGGTGAGGGACTTCCTATTCCAGAACCTCCAGCAGAATATTCTCTTGTTCATCTGATAAGGACAAGGGTGAACCAACCCGTTCTTCCATCAGCATGCAGTGATCCAGATTTTTACTGTGGTGCATCATCAACCCCACAAAGACTCACGCAGGAAGAATTAAATGACCTGGTTCATTATTTGACCAGTTCAACAATTTGCTGCAGGGTGATGAGAAACAAGCATGGAATGCTTTTCGCCTAGTGTCTATAAACTTTCTTGGAAATGTTAGGGCAGAAAACTACAGGGAACTAATAGAAGACATGTTGATGCAGTATCAGAAACTTGGCTGCAACATGCCTCTAAAGATCCACTTCCTTCATTCCCATCTGGATTTCTTCCCTGAAAACTGTGGTACGGTTAGTGATGAACATGGCGAACATTTTCATCAAGATATTGCATCAATGGAACAAAGACACCAGAGAAAATGGTCCACCACACTGCTGGCTGACTACTGCTGGACACTCCCCAGAGATGATCCTGAACAGCCGTGCAAGAGACAAGTGAAAAAATCTAAGAAGTAGTCTATGACTTGATTTTTTACAGGTATTAACCATAGGCCTTATACTAAAGCCGGGACGACGGCCCCCAATATGAAGCTGGTGTACGCAGTTAACCCTTGAGCCACCACAAGTTCTTGTCCCATGAAGCCATAAAAACGAATTCGCAGACATTTTAGATAAGTAAGCAGCGAGAAACAAACTTTATTTAAGAGAGTAAAGAAAAGTTTAAAGGAAGAAAGTGAGGACTCCCAAGTATGCTGAACTTGGGGGGTGGGGGCAAGGAAGCCCCTGTGCCTGTGTCTAGGGGTATTTAAACCTCTTTTTCTTTGTTTTAAAATCTCATCATATCCTGTGATCGGCCCTCTCTCCTAGTGCCTGTACTCCTCCAGGCAGGTGTGCCCATTTTCCCATCTCCTATCTTAGAGTTTTTCTTTAAGGTCTGCCAACATTTACTGTCCCGATTAAATTTTAGCCTTGAAATTATCTGTCCTCATTATCTTCCCTGGACCTCTGACCTCATCTCTGGAGTATGTCTGCTTAACAGTTATGCTGCCCTTGTCTTTTGGAGTATAGTTTGGTTAGCATCTAGAATTTACTGCCTTATCTCTGTCTCTGAGGTCCCTACCTGACTGTCCCTGAAGCTGCCTAATTAACACAAACTTGCCCTGGGACTCAATATTATTGGCATGCAGTTCATAATGTAAACATCAATTTATTGCAGATTACAAAAAAAAAACTAGAGTCAAAATTAGAATTTGACTGTCATATTGTGTTGAACACAAACAAATTGATAGGAAATGACTAATTTTATTTCAGTAACATCACTTGTGTAAAAATTTGTTGACCAGTACTATTCAACCATATTTGGGTGAAAAGTAGAAAGTTTGAAGCTTTCTGAGCATTAGAAGTTTTTCACAGAGAAACAGAATCATAAAAGCCAGAAGTGAGAAAGGTGTATGTTACCTAATTTGAGCTGGAAAATCATATAAAAGTAAATCTTTCATCTAAACCTTACAATCACTGAGTTAGTGCTTTTTGCCTGTTCGTCCCAAACTGGAGGATGAGCAATGTTTGAGGCTTTCTGATCACTAGAGGTTTATCACACAGGAACAGCATCGTAAAAGTCAGAAGTGAGACAACTGTATATGTTACTTATTTTTGAACTGAAAAATCACATATAGGTAAATCTCTCATGTAAACTTTGAAATCACAGAGTTAGTGGTTTTTTATCCAACTCATCCATCATTGGACGAAAAGCACTGCTTGAAGGTTTCTGAGCACTGAAGGATTTACACACAGGAACAGAATCTTAAAAGACAGAAGTCAGACCACTGTATATGTTACTTAGTTTGAGCTGAAAAATCACATAGAGGTAAATCGTTTATCTAAACCGTGAAATCCGAGAGTTAGCGCTTTTTTCCTACTCATTCAGCATTGCGGGGAGAACACTGAAGATTTTTGAGCACTAGAGATGTTTCACACAGAAACAGAATCTTAAAAGGCACAAGTGAAATATCTGCATATGCTGCTAACTTTGAGCTGAAGAAATCACATATGGGTAAATCTCCCATCAAAATCTTGAATTCACCAAGTAAGTGCTGTTTTTGCCTAGTCATCCCACTTGGGGCAAAAAGCACTGTTTGACACATTCTGAGCACTAAAGGTTTTTCACACAGGAACAGAAACATCAACCCAAAAGTGAAACACGTGTATATGTTACTTAGTTGGAGCTGAAAATCACATAGAGGTAAAAGTTTCATCTAAACCTTGAAATCACAGTTAGTGCTTTTTACAATCCATTCAGTATTGTGAGGAAAGCAGTGTTTCAAGCAATCCGAGCATTAGATGTTGTTCACATGGAGAAGAAGCTTAAAACCTAGAATTGAGATACCCGTATATGTTAGTTTGTTTCAGCTGAAAAATCAGATATAGGTAAATATTTCATCTACACCTTGAAATCCCAGAGTTAGTGCTTTTATCCTACTTGTTCAGCATTGCGCAGAAAGCTCTGAAGCTTTCTGAGCAGAGGTGTTTCACACTGAAACTGAGTCTTCAAACCCACAAGTGAGATATCTGCATATGTTACTAATTTTTGGACAAAAAATGACATAGAGGTAAATTTTTCATCTAAAACTTGAATTCACAGAGTTAGTGCTTTATTGCCAGTCTTCCCGACAGGAGTGAAAACACTGTGTAAAGCTTTCTAAACATTGGAGTAGTTTCACAATGAAAACAATCTTAAAAGCCAGAGGTGATAACCTATATATGTTACTTAGTTGGATCTTCAAAATGACATAGAGGTAAATCTTTCATCCAAACCTTGAAATCCCAGAGTTTGTGCTTTTTTGTCAAGTCATCCCAAAAGGTGCACAAAGCACTTTATTAAATTCTCTAAGCCATAGAGGTTTTTCACACAAAAAGTGAATCTTAAAAGTAGCAGTGAGACACATGTATATGTTACTTAGTTTGAGCTGAGAAATGACATAGAGGTAAATTTTTCAACTACACCTTGAATTCACTGCATTAGTGCTTTTTTATCTAGTCGTCCAGATTGGGGCAAAATGCACTGTCGCTTTCTGAGCACTGAGAGGTTTTTCTTACAGGAACAAAATCTTAAAAGCCAGAAGTGAAACACATGTATATGTTACTTAATTTGAACTGCAAAATCACGTAGAGGTAAATCTCTTATCTAAACCTTGAAATCAGAGTTTGTTCTTTTTTGCCAAGTCATGCAGCATGGCGCAGAAAGCACTTTATGAAGCTTTCTAAGCAATGGAGTTTTTAACACAGAAGGAGACTCTTAAAAGCTAGCAGTTAGACACATATATTTGTGACTTAGTTTGAGCTTAAAAATGACATAGAGGTAAATCTTACCTCTAAACCTCAAATTCACTGAGTTAGTGCTTTTTTGCCTAGTCATCCCACTTGGGGCGAAATGTACTGTTTGATACTTTTTGAAAACTGACAGGTTTTTCACACAGGAACAGAATCTAAAAAGGCAGAAGTGAAACTCATGTATATGTTACATAGTTTGAAGTGCAAAATCACACAGAGGTAAATCTTTCATCTATACATTGAAATTACAGAGTTTGTTCTTTTTTGCCAAGTCATGCCATATGGTGCACAAAGCACTTTATAAAGCTTTCTAAGCAACAGAGATTTCTTATACAGAAAGAGAGTCCTAAAAGCTAGCAGTGAGACACATGCATGTTACTTACTTTGAATTAAGAAATGGCATAGAGGTAAATTTTTCATCTAAACCTTGAATTCACTGAACTAGTGCTTTTTTGCCTAGTTATCCCTCTTGGGGCAAAATGCACTGTTTCATGCTTTCTGAGCACTGACAGGTTTTTCACACAGGAACAGAATCTAAAACGAAAGAAGAGAAACGCATGTGTATGTTACTTATTTGAACTGAAAATCACAAAGAGGTAAATCTTTCATCTAAACCTTGAAATCACAGAGTTTGTGCTTTTTTGCCTGGTCATTCCAGATGGCACACAAAGCACTTTATGAAGCTTTCTAAGAAATAAGGTTTTTTCACACAGAAAGAGTATCTTAAAAGCTAGCCGTGAGACATGTATATGTTACTTACTTTGAGCTGAGAACTTGCATAGACGTCAATTTTTCCTCAAAACCTTGAATTCACTGAGTTGGTGCTTTTTTGCATACTCATCCCACTGGGGGCGAAAACACTGTTTGACACTTTCTGAGCACTGAGAGGTTTTTCATACAGGAACAGAATCTAAAAAGCCTAAAGTGAAACACATGTATATGTTACTTAGTTTAAACTGGAAAATCACTTAGAGGTAAATTTTTCATCTAAACCTTGAAATCAGCGAGTCAGTGCTTTTTTGCCTAGTCATCACAGTTGGTGAGAAATGCAGTTTGATGCTTTCTGAGCACTGACAGTTTTTTCCCACAGGAACAGAATCTAAAAACCCAAAAGTGAAACACATGTATGTTACTTTGTTTGAACTGCAAAACCACATAGAGGCAAATATTTTGTCTACGCCTTGAAATCACAGAGTTTGTGCTTTTTTGCCAAGTCATCCCGCATGGCGCATAAAGAACTTCATGAAGCTTTCTAAGCAATAGAGGCTTTTCACACAGAAAGAAACTTAAAAGCTAGCAATGAGGCTCTTGGATATGTTACTTAGTTTGAGCTGAGAAATTACAGAGAGGTAAATTTTTCATCTAAACCTTGAATTCACTGAGTGCTTTTTTGCCCAGTCATCTCAATCGGGGCAAAATGCACTGTTTGGCACTTTCTGAGCACTGAGAGGTTTTTCACACAGGAACAGAATCTAAAAAGCCTTGAGTGAAACATTTGTATATGTTACTTAGTTTGAAGTGCAAAATCACCTATAGGCCAATATTTCATCTAAAACTGAAATCACAGAGTGTATGCTTTTTTGCCAAGTCATCCCTCAGGTCTGGCTGCACGTCTCCATGCCTGTCCTTGTATTGCCCGGGCTGGCCGCACCTCTCCACATCTGTCCTTGCACTGTCTGGCCTGGCCACACCTCTCTCCACAAGTCCTTGAATTTCCACACCTGGCCACACATTCCATGTCTGTACGTGCATTGCCCGAATGGCCGCAACTTTCAAACCCTGGCCATCCACTGCCTGACCTGGCCACAACTTTCCAGGCCAGTGCTTGCATTGCCAGGCCAGGACACACCTGTCCATGCCTGTCCTTGCATTGCCCAGCTTGACCGTACCTCTTCACGCCTATCCTTGCGTTGCCCAACCTGGCCGCACCTCTCCATGCCTGTCCTTGCATTGCTCGGCCTGGCCGCAAATCTCCATGCCAGTTCTTGCTTTGCCAGACCTGGCCACAACTTTCCACAACTGTACTTGCATTACCCCAACGGCTGCACCTTTCCACGCCTGTCCTTTCATTTCCGAACCTCTCTAGGCCTGTGCTTGCATTGCCTGGCTGGGACACAACTATCCACGCCTGTCCTTGCGTTGTCCGACCTGGCCGCACCTCTCCAAGCCTGTGCTTGCATTACCCAGCCTGGGAGTACATCTCCATGCCTATCCTTGTATTGCCTGGCCTGGCCACACCTCTACATGCCTGTCCTTGCAATGCCCAACCTGGCCGCAACTGTCCATGCCTGTCCTTTCATTGCCCTGCCTGGAGACACCTCTCCAAGCCTGTCCTTGAATTGCCCTGCCTTGCCACACCTCTCCACTCCTTTTCTTGGATTGCCCAGCCTGGCCGCATGTCTCCACACCTGTCCTTGCATTGCCCAGACTGGTGGCATCTCTCCACGCCTGTCGTTGCATTGTCCAGCCTGGCCGCAACTCTTCACGCCTGTCCTAGTATTATCCGGCCTGACCGCACCTCTCCACACCTGTCCTCTAATTCTCCAGCCTGGCTACACCTCTCTAAGTCTGTCCTTGCATACCCAGCCTGCTCTCATCCCTCCAGGCCTGTGCTTGCATTGTCCGGCATGGCCGCACATCTCCATGCCTGTCCCTGTATTGCCCGGCCTGGCCCACCTCTCCACCCCTGTCCTTGCCTTGCCCGGTCTAGCTGCACCTCTCCACGCCAGTCCTTGCATTGCCACACCTGGCCGCACCTTCCATACCTCTCCTTGCGTTGCACAGCCTGGCCGCACCTCTCCACGGCTGGCCCTCAATTGACTGACCTAGACACACTTCTCCAGACCTGGGCTTGCATTGCCAGGTTGGCCTGCAACTGTCCACGCCAGTCCTTGCATTGTCCTGCCTGGCCGCACCTCTCCACGCCAGTCCTTGCTTTGTCCTGCCTGGCCGCACCTTTCAATGCCTGGCCTTCCATTGCCCGACCTAGCCGCACCTCTCAAGGCTTGTGCTTGCACTGCCGGGCTGGACTACCGCTGTCCACGCCAGACCTTGCATTGTCTGGACTGGTGGCACCTCTCCACAAATGTCCTTGCATTGCCCGGCCTGGCCGCACCTTTCCACGCCTGTCCTTGCATTGCCCGGCCTGGCTGCATCCTCTCCACGCCTGTCCTGCATTGGCACACCTGGCCACACTTTTCCACGCTGTACTTTCATTGCCCAAACAGTAACACCTTTCCACGCCCCACCCACACCTCTCCACGCCTGTCCTTCCATTGTCCAGCCTAGCCGCACCTCTCTACTCCTTTGCTTGCACAGTCTGGCCTGACCACACTTCTCCATGCCTTTCCTTTCATTATCCGGCCTGTCCACACCTCTCCACACCTGTCCTTGCATTCTCCCACCTGGCCGCACCTCTCCTCACCTGTCCTTGCATTGTCCTGCCTGGCCGCACTCTTCATGCCTGTTCTTGCATTGTCCCACCTGGTTGCACCTCACCATGCCAGTCCTTCCATTGCTACACCTGGCTGCAATTTCCACGACTGTACTTGCATTGCCCGAAGAGCCGCACCTTTCAGCACCTGGTCCTCCATTGCACAACCTGGCAGCATCTTTCAAGGCCTATGCTTCCAATTCCAGGCCAGGCAGCACATGTCCATGCCTGTCCTTGCATTGTATAGCTTGGCCGTGCCTCTCCAAGCCTCTCCTTGCATTGCCTGGCCTGGCTGCATCCTCTTCACGCCTGTTCTTGCATTGTCTGGCCTGGTTGCATCTATCCACACCTGTCCTTGCATTGGCACACCTGGCCACACTTTTCCACACTGTACTTGCTTTGCCCGAATGGTAGCACTTTTCCATGCCCTGCCCTCCCTTCCCCAACATGGCCGCACCTCATCACTCCTGTCCTTGCATTGTCCTGCCTGGATGCATCTATCCAGGACTGTCCTTTCATTGTCCGGCCAGGCCACAAATCTCCACGCCTGTCCTTGCATTGCCCGGCCTGTCCGTACCTCTCCATGTCAGCCCTTCCATTGTCTGTCCTGGCCACACCTCTCTACTCCTTTGCTTATATCGTCCAGCCTGCCCACACTTCTCCACACCTTTCCTTTCATTGTCTGGTCTGGCCGCACCTCTCCATGCCAGTCCTTGCATTGCCACACCTGGCTGCATCTTTCCACAATTGTACTTATGTTGCCCGACCTGGCCGCACTTCTCCAGGCCTGTATGTGCATTGCCAGGAAAGGCCAAACTTTTCCACGCCTGTCCTTGCATTGCCCATAAGAATCGCAGTTCTCCACACCTGTCCTTTCATGCTCCGGACATCTGCACCTCTCCACGCATGTCCTTGCATTGCAACACCGGTGGCACCATTCACGACTGTACTTACATTGCCTGAATTGCTGCAACTTTCCATTTCTGGCCCTCTATTGCAGGACCTGGCCGTAACTTTCCAGGCCTGTGCTTCCATTTCCAGGTGGGACTGCACAATCCACACCTGTCCTCAGTTGCGTGGCTTTGCCGCACCTCTCCACTCCTGTTGTTGCATTGCCAGACCTGGCCGCACCACTCCACGCCTGTCCTTGCATTGTCTGGTCTGGCCGCACCTCTCTATGCCTTTCCTTGCATTATCCGGCCTGGCCGCACCTGTCCACACCTGTACTTGCATTGCCCATCCTGCCCTCACCTCTCCAAGCCAGTCCTTGCATTGTCCAGCCTGGCCGCACCTGTTTACGCCTGTCCTTTCATTGTCCGGCTTGGTTTCACCTCTCCATGCCTGCCCTTGCATTGTCCGGCCTGGCAGCAGCTCTCCACGCCTGTCCTTGCTTTGTCCAGCCTGCCGCACCTTTCCACGCCTGTCTTTGCATTGTGCAGACTGGCCACACCTCTCCACACCTGTCCTTACATTGTTCTGCCTGAACGCACCTCTCCATGCCAGTCCTTGCATTGCCACATCTGGCCGCACTTTTCCACGATTGTACTAGCATTGCTCGAATGGATTCAGCTTTCCATGTCTAGCCTTCAATGCCTGACCTGGCCGTACCTCTCCAGGCCTGTGCTTGTATTGCCGGGCTGGGCCGCACCTTTCCAAGGCTGTCCTTGCTTTGACTCACCTCTACACGAATGTCCTAGCATTGCCTGGTCTGATCACACCTCTTCACACCAGTCTGAGCATTGCCTCCTGGCCACACTGCTCCCTGACTGTCCTTACCTTGTCCGGCCAGGCCACACCTCTCCACGCCTGTCTTTGCATTGTCCGGTCTGTCCGTTCCTCTCCACGCCAGTCCTTGCATTGCCACACCTGGCCACACCCTTCCACGACTGTAGTTACGTTGCCTGTTCTTGCATTACCGGGCCTGGCTGCACCATCCCACATCTGTCCTTGCATTGCCTGGCCTGGCTGCATCACTCCAGCCCTGTGCTTACATTGCAAGCCAGACTGCACCTGTCCACAAATGTCCTTGCATTGCCCTGCCTAGTTGCACCTTTCCACACCAGTCGGTGCATTGCCCAGCCTGGCTGCACCTTAAAGGACTGTGCTTGCATTGTCAGGCAGGGCCGCCCCTATCAACACATGTTCTTGCGCCTCTCCATGCCTAACCACACCTCTCCATGCCTGTCTTTGCATTGCCCATCCTGGCCGCGCTTCTCCGCGCCTGTCCTTGCTTATCCAGCATGCCGTCATTTCTCCATGCCTGTCCTTGCATTGCCTGGCCTGGCCGCACCTCTGCACTCCTGTCCTTGCATTGTCCTGCCTGGCCTCACCTCTCCACGCCAGTCCTGCATTGCCACACCTGGCTGCAAATTTCCACTACTGTACTTGCATTGCCGGGCCAGGCCTCACCTGTCCACACCTGCCCTTGCATTTCCAGGTCTGGCCACACCTCTACACGACTGTCCTTTAATTGCCTGGACTGGTCACATGTCTCCACTCCTGTCCTTGCATTGTCTGGCCTGGCCACACCTCTCCAAGTCAATCCTTGCTTTGCTACACCTGACTGTACCATTCCACGACTATGCTTGCATTGCCCATAAGAATCGCAGTTCTCCACACCTGTCCTTTCATGCTCCGGACATCTGCACCTTTCCTCGCCTGGCCCTACGTTACCTGACCTGGCCGCATATTTCCACACCTGGCCTTCCATTACCAAACCTGGACGCACAATTCCACACCTGGCCTTCCATTGCCCCACCTGACCACACATTTCCATGTATATGTTTGCATTGCCAGGACAGGCCACACCTCTTGCTTGTGCTTGCATTGCTGCATTTCTGGGCCTGCATTGCTGGGCTGGGCTGCACTTAGTCCACACCTGTCTTTGCATTGTCCGGCATCGCCGCACTTCTCCACACCTGTCCTTGCATTGTCCGTTCTGGCCGCACCTCTCCACACCTGTCCTTGAACTGTCCGTTCTGTCCGCACCTCTCAACCCCTGTCGTTACATTGTCCAGCCAGGCTGCACCACTCCACACCTGTCCTTGCATCATCCAGCCTGACCGCACCTGTACACGCCTGTCCTTGCATTGCCACACCTTGCACCTTTCCACGATGTACTTGCATTGTCCATACAGCCGCAACTTTCCAAGCCTGTCCTTGCATTGCCCGGCCTGGCCACACCTCTCCACACCTGTCCTTGCATTGCCACACCTGGCAGCACCTTTCCACTACTGTACTTGCATTGCAAGAGCGGCGGCACCTGGCCACGACTAGCCCTCCATTGCCTGACCTGGCCGCACCTCTCCAGGCCTATGCTTGCATTGCCGGACCTGGCTGCACCTCTCCAAGCCTGTTGTTGCTTTGTCCGGCATGGCTGCACATATCCACTCCTCTCCTTGCGTTGCCTGGACTGGCCACAGCTCTGCACTCCTGTCATAGCATTGTCCAGCTTGGCCGCACTTGCCCATGCCTGTCCTTGCATTGTCCGGCCTGGCTGCAGCTCTCCACGCCTGTGCTTGCATTTTCCAGCCTTGCCACACCTCTCCACACCAGTCCTTGCATTGCCCGGCCTGGCCACACCTTTCTATGCCTGGCCCTGCATTGTCCAAACTGGCCACACCTTTCCACCTTTGGCCCTGCATTGCCTGGCCTGGCCACACATTTCTACACCTGGACCTGCCTTGCCTCGCCTTTTCGCACATTTCCAGGCCTGGACCTGCCTTGCTCGGCCTGGCCACAACTTTCCATGCCTAGCACTGGGTTGCCCAGACTGGCCACACATTCCATGCCTGGCCCTGCACTGCCCGACCTGGCCACACCTTTCCATGCCTGGCACTTCATTACCACACCTGGCTGCACATTTCCGCACCTGGCCTTGCCTTGCACGTCCAGGCCGCACCTTTCCACAACTGGACCTTCATTCCCGGGCCTAGCTGCACCTTTCCACGCCTGATCCTCCTTTGGCCAGCCTATCTTCTCCTTCCCATGCCTTGCACTGTATTGCCAACCTAGCCACACCTTTCAAAACCTGGCCCTTCCTTGCCCAGCCTGGCCACAACTTGCCTCGCCTGGCACTGCATTTCCTGGTTTGGCTGCTCCATTCCACGCCTAGCCCTTCCTTGTCCGGCCTGGCCGCACATTTCCACACCTGGCACTGCCTTGCCACACATTGACGCACCGTCCAACAGCTTACCCTGCCTTGCCCACCCATGTCACACCTTCCCACGCCTGGCCCTGCATCCTCCAGCCTCCAAGCACCTTTCCATGCTTGGCCCTGCCTTGACCAACATGGCAGTACCTTGCCACGCCTGGCCATGCCTTGCCCGACCTGGCTGTACCTTTCCACACCTGTCCTTGCATTGCCTGGCCTGGCCGCACCTTTCCATGCCTGGCCTGCCTTATCAACCTGGCTGCACCTTTCCACGCCTGTCCTTGCATTGCCCAGCCTGGCCACACCTTTCCATGCCTGGCCCTGCCTTGTCCTGCCTGGCTGCATCTTTCCACACCTGGCCAGGTCTTGCCTCTCCGCACTGCACCTTTCCATGCCTGGCCTGGCCTTGCCTCACCTCGCCCTGCCTTTCTATGCAAGTCTTTGCCTTATCCAGCCTTGCCACACCTCTGCATGCCTGGACCTGCCTTGCCTGGCCTGGCTGCACATTTCCGCCCCTGACCTGGCCTTGCAGTGCCTCGATGCACCTTTCCATGCAAGTCCTTGCCTTGCCTCACCTTGCCACAACTTTTCACTCCTTGCCATGCCTTTCCCTGCCTTGCCCTAGCTTTCCACATCTGGCCTTGCCTTGCCTCAGTCGCGCATTACCAGGCCTGGCCGTGCCTTGTTTGGCCTGGCAGCACCTTTCCACGCCTAGCCCTGCCTTACCCAGCCTAGCCGCACCTTTCCGCGCCTGACATGGTCTTGTCAGGCCTGTCTGCACCTTTCCACACTTGGCCCTGCCTTACCCAGCCTGGCCGCACTTTTCCACATCCGTCCCTCCTTGCCGTTCCTGGCCTCACCTTTCAACACCTGGCCCTGTCTTGCCCAGCCTGGGCGCAATTTCCAAGCCTAGCACTGCCTTGCCCATCCTGGATGCACCTTTCCATGCCAGACCTGGTCTTTCCAGGCCTGGTTACACCCTTCCATGACTGGCCTATCCTTGCTTTGCCTCGCCGCACCTTTTCATGCCTGGCCTTGCTTTGCCTCGTCTCGCCGCTTGTACTTTTCCACACCTGGCCAGGCCTTGTCTCACCTCGCCGCATCTTTACACATCTGGCCTTCCCTTGCCTCTCCGCTTGCACCTTTTACGCCTGGCCAGACCTTGCCTCACCTCGCCACACCTTTCTAAGCCTGGCTTGGCCTTGCCTCGCCTCTCCACACCTTTCCACGCTTCACCTGGCTTGCCTCACCTCACCGCACCTTTCCATGCCTAGCCAGGCCTTCCCTCGCCTCACTGCATCTTTCCACTCTTGGCCAGGTGTTGCCTCACCACGCCTCACCTTTCCTTGCCTTGCCAGGCCTTGACTTGCCTCACTGTACTTTTTCACGAATGGCCTGGCCTTGCCTCACCTCGCCACACTTTCTACTCCTGGCCTCACCTTGCCTCGCCTCACTGTACCTTTCCACACCTAGGTTGGCTTTGCCTCGCCTCGCCACACTTTTCCTCTCTTTACCTTGCCTTCCCTTGCCTTGCCCTGACGCACCTTTCCACACCTGCCTGGCCTTGCCTTGCTTTGCCGAAACTTTCCAGGC
>PVIJ01018518.1:0-26155 GCA_004024925.1 Scalopus aquaticus
TGGCCAACAGATACATGAAAAAATGCTCAACATCACTTATAATCAAGGAAATGCAAATCAAAACCACTATGAGATACCACCTCACACCTGAGAGGATGGCACACATTAAAAACACAGGCAACAACAAATGCTGGAAAGGATGTGGAGAAAAAGGAACTCTTCTACACTGCTGGTGGGAATGTGAACTGGTCCAACCACTGTGGAAAGCTGTATGGCGATTCCTCAAACTGCTAAACATGGAGCTCCCATACGACCCAGCAATCCCACTTTTGGGAATTTACCCAAAGGACACAAAAACACTAATCCGAAAGGATACATGCACCCGTATGTTCATTGCGGCACTGTTCACATTAGCAAAGGTATGGAAGCAACCTAGATGCCCAAAAATAGATGATTGGATCAAGAAGATGTGGTACATATACACAATGGAATACTATTCAGCATTCAAAGAAGATAAACACATGCAATTTGCAGCGACATGGATGGAATTAGAGGGAATCATACTCAGTGAAATAAGGCAGAAAGAAAAAGAAAAATATCAAATGGTTTCACTTATAACAGGACTATAGGGAAACCAAATAGGAGAGAGACACTCAGCGGTGGTGGGGGGGGGCGGGAAGGGGAGGATAAGGGCACAAAATGGAATAGAAAAGAACACAAGGGACCATGGAGATGGATCACTGGTGAATTGGTGGTGGGCTACCCAAGGGGAATACAAAATGTAAAAGACATAAATAATTTAAAAAAAAAAGAAAAAGAAAAAGGGTGTGTTCCAGGTTCCCTGCCCACCCAAGGGAGGATGGAGCTGAACAGGGGAAATAAGAAGCTGGAGAAGAGAGGAGGAGGGACACAAGATGCAGAGGAGATAGAAGAAAGAAGGAAGCAGGATGGAGAGCCAGAAGAGGCACAAGGAGCAGAAAGACATGTAAGGAAGCTGCACTGGCCTGGCCTGATTGAAACAGATGTGGGGGAGAGACCCGTGGGGAGGTTGACTATGTCAATGTTGATCTTGCTCTTTAACTCCTAGGATTGTCTGGCTGTTTCTGACCCTTTTCTATGGGTCCCTGCTGAAAGGTGTTTTAGTTCCTCTCAGAATTGTCTGACTGTTTCTGACCCTTTTTTATGGGTTCCTCCTAAAGGGTGTTTTAGACTTGTGGCAGGCTTTTGGGCCTTGTTTGGGCCATCCCATCTGGGTGGACTTTTACCCACAAGGGGTTGGATAACATTGGATGTTTGATTTAGAAACTATTCTTTGTCTTTTCTAATTCTATTAAAGTTTGTTTCCACTAAGATCATGTATGTTTTGTATTGATGCGGCAGATGGCAGAACCTATTATATTGGACAGGATTAGGGGTTCCGAGGGTGCCCCTCTCCCTGCCCTTTAACACCTAGTTATAATTATCTTTTCTCTGTTCTCCCCTATCTGCCCAAGTAAAAGCAGAATCATGAAAAGTTCCATAGATCATCCAGCCCACCCTGTTGAGTGTCTTCTTCAGCTGCCTCTGCCTTCACAAAGCCATGATGGCCCTTCTCTATTCTGGAGTCTTTTCTGGTCCCTCTCCCTGGAGCCTCAGAGTTCCCACATCTGTGCACATCCCTTCCTTTTTCAGAGTCAGAGGTGGTTGTGAGGATTTCAGACAGAAGGTGGGGAACTTAGAGGCTTCTTCAAGTCCTCTCATCCCTGTTCAGCTCCTGTGCAGAGGAAAAGGTGTTTCCTCCCTCCATCACACCAAAGGGATTCTCCAGTCACCTGGCAACAACCTCTGCTAAGGTAACTTGTTATCTCCGTTATAATTTCTATCATTAGGAATTGCAGTTCCTTTTGTTTAAAACAAAGTTCATTACCACTTTAAGTGGTAAACACATTCTGCTCCTTGACCAAATCAGCCACTAACTCCTTTCAGATATTAAGCTAACATTGTGGGCCAGCTTCCATTGTGAGTTTTCTTTTTTAATTTTTTGTTTTTAAATATTCCTTATTTTTTCACAATATGGGATATCTGCCCTCAGGTGTGGTCACTGTAGTTTTCCCAGCACCAAAATGCCCACAGTCCTCTACCACCCTTTGCTGAGGTCCCCTCCCCCAGTGTTCTCTACTCTCCCCTATTCCTTCTTCTCCCCTCCTGAGTGTCTGCTTTCAAGGGTCAGTCTTAGAGTTTGTCTTTGTCTGATCCTTTGTTTGATTTCTCTACATTCCACATATAAGTGAAACCATCGGTATTTATCTTTTTCCTTGTGGCTCAATTAACTTAGAATAATCCCTTCCAGCTCCATCCATGTTCCCGCAAATGGCATGAGTTTATCTTTTTTGACCACTGAGTAGTATTCCACTGTGTACATATACCACATCTTCTTGATCCACTCAGCTGTTCTGGGCCATTTAAGTTCTATTCTATGTCTATCGAGGCAGACAGAAGTGAAAAAGCAGATCTGTATCCTGGGGCAGTGGATTCTGCTGGAATACACACCACCCGAACAACTCAAAGACTGGGATGCATGGAGACTCTGACAAGGGAGAGAAGGATATATTCAAAGGGCGAGAACAGACTGATTTTGACAAGGGAGGCCCTTTCTTGGAAATAGTATTCTTAAATTACTTGGAAAAGACATGTTTCCTTTCTATTCTTTCTCTGGCCTTTATTAATTCACTGCAAATTTGCTTTAAGTGCATTTAGTTAATCCTCCAAGCCTCTGGTCTTGCTCCACTGAGCCTCTAGCCTACTGCCACATGAATGCTCTGGAGCCAGTCAAACAGTCGAGTCAGAAGGAGCTCCTCTGAATAACCGTGTGCAGCCCACTCCCCATAATCCAGGACATTTTTCTTCCTGGATTCAGACTTGGGTTGGAAAAATCCTGACTTTCGTTTTTGATAAGGAAAGGTTTAGGGAAGAAAGCAGCCAGAGATTATATACAAATTGGGTGAGTTCTTTTTTCAAAAGTTGTCTACCCTAGAAAGTCTGTTCACTGAAAGCAAACTGGTGGGAAAGCGAGCTCACCTTTGACGATCTGGGGCTGACGCCACAACTCCTGTGAGCAGGATGGACTCCACGAGGTGCTGCGTGTCGAACGTTCCTCCTCAATGAGAAACAGCTGTGATCCTCCGGTGGGCCCCAGGTACCCCCTCATGGATGGTTTCATTTAGAATCACCTGGAGGGAATTTTGAAATTGCAATTTGTTTTGGGTTCCAGCCCTGGAGATTGTGTTGCAGTAGATATGGGACTAAAACCTGGAAATGTGTTTTTAAAAACTCTCCAAGAGATTCTGTATAAGCCAGTCTTGGATATGACACTTGGAGAGACTGTAAAATTCTTGCAGGTAAAATTCTTGGAGGCGAGTGATACTGGACTAACACTCTCACAAGACTGCTGTTTCAAGGGGTGCCCTCCCACATGATCGACTACTGATTTTGGGGACATAAAGATTGGTTTGGGTGCGGTTGCGGATAATACCATGTGTCACTTGGGCATACTGGGTTTGTTCCCCTTCGGGAGGATATTTTCTGTGAGTGTGATATCATGAAGTGGGATTAGGATGAATCCTTGAACAACTATGGGTCCTAACTGATGGCACATGCAAGATGTGCTATTAAGGGACACAAAAAAAGTCAGTCACAGTGTTCACCATTTTTATACATCCCACCTTGCCCTTTTCCTCATTCTCTTTTAAAAATTGCTTATAATCATAATTGATACCCTTTTTATATCTTCCTAGTGGTATTCCACTGGAACTTGTCTCATGTTGCAGAAACTCTGTTTCCTTCTCTAACACTTACATGTCCTTGCCAGCCTTTAGTGCCACTGAGTTCATACTACACTGATGGATTTTAATAATCAGCTCCAGTTGATGTCCTGGGAGTTTCTGGGATGGCCACCCTCACATTGTCATATTTTCAGCATAGTCCATCGCCACCATAGGTGGCTTGGTGTACTTTAATGGCCCCAAAGTCACTCTATCGGCCAGTGTTCAGGTCTTCCCTATTCTTTTCTCTCAATGCAATAGTCAAATGTAACCAGGAGGTGGTGCTGTGGGTCAACTTTTCCCTCATCCTACACTGCAGGTGGTTTTTTGAGAACTCAGGTGAAATATGAGAAAAAGCATTTGTTCCTTTCCTATTGTGGCTCATAAAAGGCTCAGATCTGCTATCCCAGGGGTGAGGTCCGCGCATCATCCCTGAGAGTGTCCAAGTCAATTAGCTCAGTTTATTTGAGCATGGCTGTAAGAGACCCAAGGTCACAGTAACCACCTGTGGCAGGACTGGGCAAGTTTGAGAAGAGCGCAACCTGGGCACCCTGAGGAATGTGCTCTCACTCATGCAAAATGGGAGTTGTTGGTAGCAGGGAAACATATAATGAGCATGGCTCACTGTGCCTTGATTCTTAACAGGGAGGTACCCCAGGATATTATCAACAGCAGAGCCATTTTTTTCTCTACAAAGGGCCATCACCTTCCTAAGAATAAACTTGTGTGAAACTGTGGCTCTTGACTGAGAGTCGTGTTGATGTGTCTCCTAAATTTTTATGATCCAACATGACAATTAGAAAAAAGTGGAAAGCTAACTATGCTGGCTGGGGTGATTCTTTCATTGGAGGACTCCCAAGACCTGCACGATTTTAGGGAATCTACAGAACAGATTTTTCACCACTTTTGTATGCTTTCTACTCGGTCTCTTTTTTTTATCAACCCTAGGATCCAGACATGTGCTTGAGATTTACAATCATTTACTTGGGGAGCAAAAATCTCATATAAAACAGGAAAGGGATTTTGCAAAATGGAATAAATATTTCTGTTCTAGGTGGAGAAGAAAGTACCTTTCTGAGCTGAGTGTCTGCTGCTATCTGGTTGAATGTCTGGTACAAAAAAAGAGTTCCCATTCACTGACCAAGGATAGGCTTTGGGCTAAGTGCATTATAAGCATCACTTCTTTTAATCCTCAAAAAATCTTGTGAAACAGGAACTGTTATTATTTGCATTTTTTAAAAGGGAACTTCACAAAGGTGAAGTTCACTGGGGTTCCCGGGCTAATAAATGGCAGTCAGGATGTAAGCCCCAAATTCCAAAGTCAAGTTCTTAAACACCTCCCTAACATATACACCCTATCTTTATCACAGCAACCAAATTTCAACCTCATTCTTTCATTTCCCCCCAAACAAAATTACACAGTTATAATTCTGTAATTCTGGGAAGCAGGCTCTGATTTCTTCATTCAGAAATGCCTCTATATTTGTCTCCCACAGGCTGTTGGATGTCACAGGAGTCACAGGGCCATGCTCCTATTTTTCAGAAAGTTCTACGTGCAGCATCTCTTCTTGGAACGTGACACTGCCTTTCCCCTATTGTTCTCCACTTGGGACTATGTCAAAAATTCTAGCAACAGGAAAAGATCTACTCAATATCCTGTCACAGTGGAAATCTCCACTCATCTGGGTCCTCAGTAAAATGAAAGTCCTATAGTTAGTAGGAAATACTATCTATACATTGATAAGCACATAAGAAGTGCTTGGACCTGGACCTCCTGGAACTTTCACTCTGCTGTTTCCCTGCAGGGAAACATGGCTTCACATGGGAGGCACACCGTGGCGCCATCAATAGCCGTGGTGCTTTGCTGGTGACGGTTCCCAGCAGGGAATATGGGGGCGCACTGCCGAGGGCTAAGCACAGAGCCAGTGGGTCCCTGATTGTTGTAGGAAGGTGCCATCATTACGGCCGGGTTATGAGTTTTAAACAAATTGTCCTAAAAGCTCTTAAATTGTTCCCCTCTCATTTCTTTTTCTTGAAATCAATGATTTGAGCTTGTCTCCACTAAAGCATTCTCAAACATTCAAATGAACAGAGTGAATGATTAAACAGGTTGCCAATAGGGCAAATGTGTCCAGTGACCCAAAATAAAAGGTGACAGACTCTAATTATATTTTGAAAATTCCCCTGATCCACTGAGCTGGCACCAGCACCTTGTGTTCGTTTAATTTGCCAGAATTCTTCAAGCTTGGCACCATCTCTATCTACCAGGCAGTGTTAAGAGCTAAGCCCTCTATTATTTTTCTCCCAAGTTTTAGCCCAAACTTGGATTGGTTTTGGGGTAGATTAGGAAAGTGACTATTGGGATTGGTTAAGAGTAGGCTTAGGAGCAATTGCCAGTTTCCTAATTAAATGGCAAAAATAGCTGTCTGATATTAAGGAAAAATATAAATCAACTGTTAGTAAATATTAGTACTGGTTTACATTTTCAAAGCCTTTCTACTACTTCATGATTACAATAATTTTGCTAAATTGACAACTTTGAAAAAATTCACAGAAGCAATCACAATGTAGATCTTCACAGGTAAAAGATTGTGTTAAAAGTGTATCGATAATCAAAACAAATAGAGAAATTGTCTTAATTGAAGTTCTTAATAGCCTTTTCCACAAATGTCTTCTTAGGGTGCGATATGTAGAAGAACCACAGAAGTTCATCCTCTGAAAAACTGCCATTTTTCATTATTTAAAGAAAGTTTTAAATTCCTCAAGGGCAGGAGGGAGCTCTTCTCCATGCCCTTATTTGTTCTGCCAGCATTCCATTCTGCTCTTTCCTGTGCAGTGTCTGTGCTGTCCTTCCCTTCTCGTCTGTGGAAAGGCTTGCTATGTTAGCCTCTCTTCTTCCCTCTCTTCAATGTCTCTCTTTATCCATCCTCTCACTTGTCTTTCTTAGAACACAGAATACCTTAGAACTTTGCTTCTATCTTTCTTTGATCCATTATGATTTTATTTTATTTGTTTTAAAGATTTGTTTATTTATGCATACAAGAGCTGCGGTGTAGGCCAGAAGTGTAGGGGGCATGAGAGAATGCACCAGAGACAGAGCGGGGAGCAGAACAGGTGGATCTACTGAAATACACTGCTGAAGGGGAGCAGCGGGCCAGACAGGAGATGTCTGCTGCGCCATGTGGGATGTTCCCTGGCTGGAGATCGAACTTGTGCTGCAGTGGCTGCCAATAACTTCATAGGCTGAGACTTAACCCATTGCATCACCACAGATGCCCCATTACGATTTTATTTTAAAGCTTAATTGTCAGGATGATATTACTTCCTTTATGTTGTAGATTCTATTGGGAATAGGGCAAATGGCTTACTGTGTCCTCCCAGCAACCCCCAAGTGTGGCCCACAATAATCTTTGTACCTGGAACATCTGGGAAGGCCACGTCTGGGAGTGTGGATCCTAAGTCACAGTAGCACATCTCAATCTTTTCCAAAATGTCATGCCAATAATTTTCAACCATTTAATAATCTCAGTACCAAGTGTGTGAATGAGAATTCCTGAAAAATAAAACCAGAGAGGATTGGTAATTATCTTTATCATCAGTTACCCTTATCAGTTGTGTTCCAATGTTATATGGAATAGAAGTGACGTTACAAAGTTGTAGAAGTGAATCAGAAATGAACATAACCCATGGTCAGTCTGTGTATAGATGAGGCAGTATGTTCATACATGTAGTTTTTTTTATTATTTTAGGGGTGTTGGGAAGTGGGAACTGTGTCATGGAGGGATTTAGGAAAAAAAAATCTAGATTTAATTTAATACTGAATCAAGCGACGTTGAGTTCCACAGCCCCTCCCCTCAGGAATACTGAAGTGACTTTTGGTGACATAGAATTAAAAGGAATTTCTATCATAATGTATTCACTGAACACAACTCATAATTAACCACACAAATCCGGCTTCATTATACACGCTTGGTATTCAGAAACCTACCCAGACATTTTTGCCCTTCGCACTCATTGCCAGGCCTTATCGCTTCCCACTGCCTGTCTTTGTTTCTCTCTTCTTGCTTTCCCGCTCTCCCTTCCTCCCTTCCTGCTTCACTAACTCCCTCAACAGACCCCATCTTTCCTCGTTTCTGAACAGAAAGTCTGTCTCCCTATGGTATGGCTCTCTGCCAGAAATAATGGAAATGGTGGAAAATTTTCTTGTGGTTAGAGGTGAAGCTTACAGCAAGGGGACCTCGTCCCTCACTCCCTCCCCTCCAGACACCCTCCTCACAGGTACGCATTCAGGCCGGGAGCAAAGAGTAGACTTTGTGGCCAAAAAAGCCAAGAGATTTTTGTTGGCGCTTGCTACTTGCTGTGTGCAACGAAAAAGCAACTAAAAACACTTTCTGGAGATCTTGGAAGGATGGGAGAGCATCAGCAAATACAGTTCTTCCTCAGAATGACCTACTGCTCACCCAAGAAAGGCCCTTAACTTCAGGGGGTTGCCTCTTCTGGACCCCCACTTCTTGCCTCAGTATACACAGGGGCTCAACAGAATAAAAACCTTCATACCTCTGGCCCCATCTGGCCCCGTTAAAACCCTGCCCCTGTGTGTTTGGGTTAGTCCATTAGAAAATTTCCAGGACTCTTGAAATGCTTGTGGGTAACCTGGAATTTCCTGAGAGACCTAGCAGCTGGGATTACTAGCCAACTTCAGGGAGCCATGCCTTCCGTGTGTGACAAAGACATTTGTGTAAAAGTGGGTCGTAAGATCCTTGAAAATTCTTGAGCCTTACCTCCCCAAAAGGACACAAATACACCAACTATAAAAATTGTAGGGTATGCCAGAGAAGGACTCTACCTCATTTAACAGAGACATGCAGGCAGCAATCACTTGTCTTGGGCTCACTCTCAAAGGCAGTTTTATAACATTTGTTGGGATAGACCCACGTGACTTACAAGGTCAACAACCATTTTCTTAGTTCTCTTTGAGGTTGAACGGTAAAGGTCTTATGGGGCTCCTTGGAATCCCCGAGGTCTCATAGGCAAAGACGCTAAATAGTGGTTCAGCAGTTGAGGCTCTTAATAGAGACTTAATTGAGCATTCCTTGCAAATGCTAAACCCAGATTTTCCCCAAGGGAAAGCTCAGAAATGACCACCTGTGCTCTTCTTTTGAGATGGATCAGAAAGGTCACTCTTATTTAAGCCACAACTCAAGTTGACACTTGCATACGTGGAAGTACTTTCGCGGGCTACCAGTTTTCTGTTAAATTTGAGAGGTGATAACACGTTAGTTTCTCATAGATTACTCATTCTGTCATTTTTGATTGGCTAAACAAATATTGACTAAATACGTGTCAGATCCTTTATTAGGTAGTAGGGATAGAACTGAGCATAAAGCCCCAGGTCCCTGCGCCTTACAGGTACACTTTGCTCCCAGCCTGCTCACCAAAGAAAGGCCCTTAACTTCAGGAGGTATAAAGTCATCAGCAAGCAGAGCACAGAGGCCCTCTGAGGCCACCTCACTGGGCATGTGCTGCAGAGCCTCCGCGACACTGCTGTCCTTGTCAGTCCCCCCGCCCCTGCCCCAGTCATGGGGACTGGAGTGGGACTACGTTGCCCCAGCCCACCGTCTAACCCTTCCATTTTTGGATTTTTTTTTAAAAAAATATATATTTTTATTGTTATTTATATCTTTTACATTTTGTATTCCCCTTGGATGGAATTGTTTGAGGGAGAAGTTTGGGAAGGGAAAAGAACCTCCTTCCCAAACCAGGACAAGGTGCTGGAAGCTCTCTTTTGACTAACTGATGATCTTTTAAGGGCGAGTTTCTGCAATGCCTGCATGACTTACTGTTCTTCCTAGAAGCAAAACAATCATGTCAATGCTATCCCTGTGCTCTTAGAAAGTTACTATTTTTCCACTTTTCTCCTAGTCATTGTAATTCACTCCATTCAGGGTACTGGGTCCAAGGAGTTTGCTCTCTTCAAGGAAACACAAAATACAAAGGAGAGAGCGCCTAGGTGTAGGGAGTGCTGTGAGAGGCTGAGGGAATAGATGGGAGGCCCTCCGTGGGGCTGAAATAACCAGTGACTGCTTCGCAAAGCAGTGGCCTGGGATTTGGAGCATGAAAGAGAGATGAAATGTGGCCGAGGGAGGGTATTTTCATTCCAGGAAAAGTACGGGTACAGGTGTAGAGGGTGAAGTATTCGTGGCATGTGAGGTGGCAAGAAGGAGACTGGCCCACCTGGACCTGAGTTTTGTTTGGATGGAAACCCAGGCACTAGGTCCAAAAATACCACCCAGGGATCTCCATGGCTCACAGGGAACTTTCCTTGTGGAGAAAGTAACTCATGTGGCCCTTTGCCCATCACTGCCACCACCAAAAAGCAATCAGGGACAGAAATGAGGAAAAATCAGCTCATTTCCTCATCCTTTGCTTGAAGCATCAATTTTCCACAGGCAACTTTGTAAATTAAGAATTTTCCCATGCTAAGTCATAGGTGAATCTTTTTAACAGGAGACTAACTTGAAGGATATTCCACATGCTTGTGTGCTTAAAGAGGTCAGACTCCATCCCTCATAGTGTCCCAGGCACCCTTGATGGATCAGTACAGAAAAGCAGAGATCCTCTAATGGCCACAGACACATATTACATGTCTCCAAAGAAAAAGTTCCTAGATTGCCAAGAACTTAAGCCAAGAAAGACCACAGAGGGACATTTCTCTTTCAAGGTGATGCAGTAGGTACAAAGCTGTTCTGTCTGAGATTTGTGAAGCTGCTTGTGGTTCAGCTGGGTTGTAAATTTGACTGGCAGCCAATTGAAAGCCAGCAGTGCTGAAAACCTGTTCTATATATCCACATCAGCATGTATGCATGGCATCATTTTGGACAGAACTGGTCATCAGGAGCATCCTGTGTGAGGACAGTTGCATCATCAAATAAACACTGGGCTTAAATATCACTCCAGTCTAAGACTTTTCCAAAGAAAGCTTTCAGCATGCTTCACCATGAGCATTAGACACTGCTCTATTTGTGATGCTTGAGTGTTCTTCCCTATAGATACAGGGAAGTCTTCTCTGGTGAAATGTAGCTGATTCCTAGGTTCTGGATGCCTGAGTCCATTTCCCCTTCCTTCAGTGAGAGAAAAGAACAAACTGAAGAGGCGAATTCCTAAGGAATTTCCAACCTAGTCACAACCTACAAGACAGGTAACAAAACGTGCCTTTCTCTGTACCTCTTTTTCACCAATAGGGATTCTTTCTTCTTTGGTCCCTTTCTTAAACTCTACGCCCTTACTTCCTACAGCAAGTCTTCCTTGGCAAGCTGCTCAAATCACGTTTCCTAGGACATGTCATGTGGGCTCTATGCTTTTTTATTTTTAAGATTTATTTGTTTATGCATACAAGCTGGGGTACAGGCCGGAGGCGTGGGGTGGCGAGAGGGTTCACCAGAGACAGAGTGGGGAGCAGAACAGGCAGATCAAAGGAAATACACTGCTGAGGGAAGCAGCAGGCGAGGCAGGAGAGGTCTGCTGCACCATGTGGGAATCTCCCTGGCCGGGCGTCGAACTTGTGTCGCAGCTGCCGACAGCTCCACAGCGCAGTGCTTAACTGCCACGCCACCAGAGAGGCACCTCATGTGGGCTCTATGCTTTTATGCCTCCTATCACCCCTGGACTGAAATCACTTTCCATTCTCTCTGGTTGTCTAAATTGATTCAGTTTTCAAGATCATCTCACTTATCTGTTCCTCAGAGGGACTTCCCTGCCCATCACAGTCTACCTGCCCTCCACCTGACACAGACTCTCTGAGGGACATTAAGGAACTACTTTAGTGCTGTGTGTGACCTAGTGACTCACGTCATTATTATCTATAAGTAACAGCCTACCTACACCAAAAATAGAGAGGATGGATATGCTCCTCACTTTTTATGCTCTAGTATCTAAATTTCTTTTTTTTTTAAAGATTTATTTATTTATAAATACAGCCGGGGTACAGACCAGAGGTGTGGAGTGGTGAGAGCCTTCACCAGAGACAGAGTGGGGAGCAGAACAGGCAGATCAGAAATATACTGCTGAGGGGAGCAGCGGGAGAGGCAGGAGAGGTCTGCCCCACCATGTGGGATTCTACCCGGCTGGGCGTCGAACTCGCATCACTGCTGCCGACAGCTCCACGGCGCAGCGCTTAACCGCTGTGTCACCAGGGAGGCCCTAGTATCTAAATTTCTTTATGATTAATTTTTAGGTACCCAGTGTTTCTCCAAATCCCTGTAGACACACTTATGAGGAAAGTTGTTTAGGGTATGGAGAATTCACTGATGAAATCAGCCACAACTAGAACAATACTGTCTCAGATGATGAGGGAACTTGACTCGCTTTTATGCATGAGATGTTCCCTTTGATTTCTTACTGAGTCAGCTCTAAGGCCTTGGTTTCTTGCCCAGCTTTCCAAGTCGAAGAGCTGCTCAAAACAAGATGATGAACTTTCAGGGAAACGAGGCCTATGCCAGGGACCTCTCACTCCACTATAATAGGAAAGGCGTGGAGGGCTCTGGTTTTCCTCAGAATTCCCAGGCTGAAGCCTCATCAGTACAGAGTACTTCAGAAGGGTCTCAGGCAGGACTTTCCAAAACAGAACAATTTCTAAAGGTATAAACATGCAGACTGTTTTGGAAAATGTGAGACTCCCCAGTCATCATCAGTTTGAAATTGCTGAAGTTTTACAAGTGAGGTTAAAAGGAAGGGTTTGGTAACAGATTTCTCAAATCAAAGTAACAAGGACAAAATCATCCCAAAATTATTACTGTGTATGACATAAGTAGGACATGTCTGCTGTTTGATAGAAATTCCTTTCATGCTACCATTTTCTTCTAAAGAATACTTTGGATACTCTTTGATAGATAAAATCTATTTTGTTAAAAAAAAAAGGTTAGGTTATTAAGGGCCTCCCCGGTGGTGCAGCGGTTGAGCGCTGTGCTGTGGAGCTGTCGCCAGCGTCGGGCGACGCGAGTTCGATGCCCGGCCAGGGAGAATCCCACATGGTGTGGCAGACCTCTCCTGCCTCGCCCGCTGCTCCCCTCAGCAGTGTACTTCTGATCTGCCTGTTCTGCTCCCCACTCTGTCTCTGGTGAACCCTCTCGCTGCCCCACGCCTCTGGCCTGTACCCCAGCTTGTATGTGTAAATAAAATAAAAATCTAAAAAAAAAAAAGGTCATTAAAAGAAAAGCATAAAAAGAAAAGAAGAACAAAGTCTGAAACGCTCACTCCAAAGCAGATAGATGGCTGGTGATTGGAAGGTTACCCGCTTATTTCAGACATGCATCTCACAGTGCTAGCAAGACACACACTTCACCCCAACCAACCCTGAGGGCCAGCAGATGGAACATGAACCTGTGAGGTGAAGCAAGAGACAGAGCAAACCTGTGATGAGGTCACTGCACACCACTGAGTAGGCCTCCTATGAAGACCACCCATCTTCCTGGCCTACTCCCTCCCCACCCGCCTGTTCCAGTTGGGTCTCTGGAACCATCAGAAACAACCATCTCACAATAGACTTGTCTATTCTTAATGTGCTTCATAAGTTTCCTGCCCAATGAATATCTGGTTTGTGGATTATTTTGACCCAGACATATCCATTTGCATTTTTCCATGATGATTCACATTTTGTCCCTGCCTTTCCCATTTTTCTAATTCCTTTAGGTTATTCCTTTGATTATGCTGATGTTTGTCACAGTTCTCCATTCAGAATCATCTGTGAATTTCATTTTCAAGCCCTTTTTCACTCCCTGAGGTCGTTAATAAAGGCAGGTCTGAGTGAGATGGGAGGAAGGGGCAGCTTCCCAGCTGACCCCGGAGACCACTCTTCAGAGCCAGCCCAGCACCCTCTCACCAAGCACATTTTTCCATCACATGACAGGATGGGTAGCCAAGGTGATCTGACTTCATTTGTGCCACGTCTAAAGACCCTCTATGAACTGCCAAACTTCAAAATTCATGGATGAAACATCTGTTCAGGTCAGTTTTTCTGCTGTGTTTACACATACAAGTAAAGGGTTGCCTTTGCCTTAGAGCCACATGGGAAATTGTTTTCAGTTTAATATGTGCAAATGGAAACACAATTCCCCCCTTTCCCCACCCTGTTGGAAATTACATTCCCTCTGTACCCCTAACTTGTTCTGAGAACTCCCTTCACTCTTCTTTGTATTGTTGTACAGGACAAGCAATCTCCCTTTTGAGTCATCAGGGAACCAAAGTCACTTCAGTCCTTCCAAAATTATTTCCACATTGTTTTGTGATGTTTTCCTCTACCACCAAACCCTTGAATTCTCTATAAATTGAGTTCTGCTGACCAACTGGCAAAGCCTAATCCCATGAAGTCCTGGAAAGTGGGAGAGGGTTGAAATCAAGATGCTCAAGAAAGAGAGCCAAAGTAGATTTTAAAATATTGCTTGATGATAGGAGGAACCCTAGAGAGAGTTCTACACCTGAGCTGGCTTCTGACACTAACTAGTGCTGTGGGCATGGCTGATTGCTTAACATGCCTGACCAATTTTTTTTTTCTTAGGATAAGAGATTGGAAATGGACACCTATGGCCACTTGTAACTATACGTATATGATTCTATCTGAAGAATTACACATAGCACAGAACAAAGTGTGTCCCTCCCAACGCATGTTTTTCCTGCAGTGGAAATGACTGAAAACTGAATTCCTTTAATAACTGTAGAACTCTCTTTAAGGTTTCAAAGAGTTTTTCAAGTCAATTTTTACTGTGGCATTTTTTTTAAAGCATCATGAAGCAGAAAGGCCCAACGTCAGCCTTGGCTCCAAACCACGGAGCATATAGTTTGTCTATGTTCTTTACATGTCAGCTTTTAAGGTACTTCCTACTGTTGCTCCCATATTCTTCCTTCTTGGTGTATGGATGGAGTGTGGTGGTGTCTTATCCTTTGATACAGTCATAGGCACTTCATTCAGATGCTTATAAATTACAAAAATGTCACTTCCCTAATTAACTCAAAAGCTGAATTAATTAAATTAATTAATTAACTCAAAAGCTGAATTAATTAAAGCCAAGCTCCTTAGGTTGACATTTCATCTATTCATTATTAAAATATTGACCACCTATTAAAACTGGGAACATAAAGATAAATAGATATGGTCCTTACCCTTGAAGAACTCACACTTGGGAAGGGGGCGGTCAATTAAGTGGACAGGTAACTGAAACATTTGCATGAGTGACTATAGTAGTTCTTGATGGGATGATCACATAGTTTATAGAACAAACTATGATATATTTTAGAGGGTCACAATATTAATACACTCATAGAAATATACAAACCAGGTCTGTCATAGGAAAACTGGCATATATGCTTATCCTAACTAGAGAGGAACTATGACTATTGACCACCCCCCCACCCCTTATGTCACCACTAAGACTGGGTCACCCATCATTTGGATAAGACCATCAGGTGATACCTGACCTGGTGATGATTTTTGTAAAACATATTATTCATCACTGCTTCTCTCTCCCTACCCCCATTCCACAGGCTCCTCTGTAGAATTGGTTATCTGGACAATCAATATAATAAATATATTAGTGTTCTAAGTATCTATTAAATGAGAGAATAACATGCCCACTCCAAGACCTGTGCTCCTAGAAATTCTGCCCTGACTTTGTCATTCCAGACTGCTTCACTGTAATATCCTTAAAATACCATTCATGGAGCCAATGGCAGTAGAATAGATTATAGGTAAGATTATTCTTTAATAAACTTCTTCCTTCTTCCAGATATTCCATGGTTCTACATCAATACTATACCTTTACATCAATACTATACTATACTACACTACATCAATACTATAGTATACTATACTATCCTACATCAATACTATACCTTTACATCAATACTATACCTCTCTTGACTTTGAGTTTCTACTACAGAGAATCATTTTTCTGCATCACAAGGTTTATATGGCAGGCCGTTAGGTTCAGGAATAAAAGAAATGTTGGCTTTAATGTTCATTTGTAATTAACACTTTGTGGTCCACTCACGTATTCACATATTCACGTGCTCATCTAGTCCCCAGTTTTCACGCCACGGTGGATTTATTTGGAACTATTAGGAGCTATTTCTTTGAACATACTCAGTCTAAAATCTTTAATATCCATGCATTTAAAATTTCATTAAAATATATCCAGTAGTTCAGGAGCTGTGCGCATTTTATTGAATGCTTATACCATTCATGTGGTGGCACAGAAAATAGCCGGCACACAACGTGTTAAAGATGCTTTTTTCCCCTCTCACACCTCATTACTAAAGATATTTAATATCCCACGAGTTTATTCCTTAGTCATATTACTCAACATGTTATAAAAATGATCATACTCTACCACTCCCAGAAAATGTCTCCTCAAAATAACTGAAGCCTAGTGACCTACAGTCCCAAGGAGGATACTAGACTAAGCCTTCCATAACTTCATTGACCTTCAACTTCCATTTAGAGGTGTAGTCAAACATTTGTGACAAAACAGAATAGTGTGGGTCATGACCTATATTCTTCCACAGTTATATCATCCAGAAAAATGTCTTCAGTGCCATAGAACATTCAGTATGGGTCTGGCTTGGTCTGATATATGCTATTCTAAGTCACAAGTACAAGAATCAAATAAACACATTGCTTAGCTGATAAATAACTACAACATAAAGAGTCAAATATATGCTTGGTCAGAACTCATCCACTGCCATGACTGTTGAGAAAGAAGAGCGGAAGAAGAAGAGCAGAAGCCATGTTTTATAGGGATACACAATCAAGAACCTACTACTGATGCAACAATGGAAAAGGATCCTCTGGAGCCAGAAAAATTACAAGTATCCAACACTCAACCTCTCTACTCAGAGTTGTACTGGAGAATCCAGCCAACATAAAACACAAGACAAGGAGAAGAAATGAGAAGTAAAAGATACGGAAAGAAAATAACATTTGTTTTTCACTATCAACAGATGATCTTAATTCCTACAGATGATCTTAATTTTCTACAGACAAAAATATCAGCATGAATAGAGAATAACAAATACGCGAACTAAGAGAACATGCACAAAGAAATCATTAACATATTCCTCTAGCAGCAAATTGGGTATTTTAATTTTAGTAAAAAATTATAAAACATAATTTTAGTAGAAAATCAATTGTACAAAAGCAAGAAAAATTATAAGGGAAATATATCAACAAAATATGGACAGAGCTTCATGGAAAACATTTTTAAAATAAGAAAAATCTAAATAAAGAGATAAGCTGGACATGGTAAGGAATAATAGCTCTGCTCAAATCTATCTATAAATTCAATTCCACTCAAAACACTCTGTTGATACTTTGTGAAAATCGACAAACCAAATGTAAAATTCATGACTGATGGGTCAAAAATAGTCAAGACAGGAAGAGCTGAGAATGGAAGAAGAGTAGTTTCATGGAAAAGCAAACATTAAATGAATATATCAATGTCAAGCCAAACATTAAAGAATTACTGAAGGACCTATTAAAAGCAAGGGAAAACAAATACAGAGGTAACACATCAAAATTAAATAACATAGAGGAGGAAAGTAAAAATCAATAGAAATAACATATAATCAATGGAATGGAAACTAAAGAAAACATAAAAGGAAGGTGTAAAAAAGATAAACTACAAAAAGAAAAAGCAAGAGAAATCCCAAATAAACAACTTAATATTACACTTAAAGAAATTTGAAAAAGAGATAAAGTTAGTAGAAGGAAGAAAACAAAATAAGAGCAAAATTACTTAAGTAGAAATAAAAAATACCACATGAAAGATCAATGAAACTAAGAGATAAACAAAAGTGATTAACCTCTAGCTAGGTGAGGAAAGGAGAGAGAAAACATTAATAGAAACACAAGTAGAAATGAAAGAGGAGAAATTACACAGTTGGCTCAAAAATATAAATGATCTCTAGAGATTACTGTAAGTAACTATACACCATATTCAATAACACTGAAGAAATGGACAAGCCATGAAGAAACAGAAGAGTTGAATAAATTGATCACAATCATGGGAATTAAAACAGTAATCAAAAACCTTCTCCCAAACAAGCCCAGGGTTAGATAACTTTATAAGCAAATTCTATCAAACTTTTAAAGAAGAACTTATGTCCATCTTTTTCAAATTATTTCTATAAATCCAAGAAAAGGGCCTCCCTGGTGTGGCAAGAGGTTAAGTCTCAGCACTATGAAGCTATCCGCAATCACTGCAGCAAGAGTTCAATCCCTGGCCAGGGAGCTTCCCACATGGCACAGAAGACCTCTCCTGTGCTGCCCCACCCCCCCCACCCCCTGCACTGCTCCCCTCAGTAGTGTATTTTATCAATCTGCCTGTTCTGCTTCCCACTCTGTTTCTGGTGTATCCTCTCACCACCTCCACACCTCTGGCCTACACCCCAGCTCTTGTATGCACAAATAAATAAATCTAAAAAAAAATGCAAGAAGAGGACATGCTTCCAAATATATGTTATAATGCCAACATTACCTCAGTACCAAAAGACAGTACAAGAAACCTACAGACCAGTATCACTGATAAATATTGATAGAAAAATCTCCACAACATATTATCAGCAACATATTACAAGGATTATATATCATGATCCAAAGGAATTTTTCCCCCCAGGGATGCAAGGATGATTTAATACACATTAAGTCAATCAATATAATATATATCAATAAAAGAAGAGATAAAGAGCATGATAATATCAATAGAAGCAGAGGAAGCATTTGGTAAGATTCAACACATATAACAAAATCTCTAAATAAGATGGGACTTACATCAATATAATAAAGGCCATATGTTATAAATCTATAGTCAATATAATACTTAATGGTAAAAAACAAAGCTTTCCCTTTAAGATCAGGAACAAGACAAGGATGCTCACTGACACCACTTCTGTTTAATGAAATATTAGAGGTTTTAGCTAGAGTAATCAGATGACAACAGTAGCAAATAAAAGAAATTCAGGCTATAAAAGAAGCAAAATTATCATTCACAAATGATAAAAAGCCTTAATAGACTCCTCCAAAACATTATCAGAAACAGTAAATGAACACAACAAAGTGGCAGGTTACAAAATCAACACACAAGAATCTGTTGGCTTCTTATATATATAATGAATAAAAAGAAAAATTAAGAAAATAATTCCATTCATGATTGCTTAAAAGAATTAAATACCAGGCTTCCCTGGTAGCCTAGGGGTTAAGTCTCAGTGCTACCACCTCCAAGGCCCACCGTGATGGTCCGAGTTCGATCCTGGCCAGGGAGCTAACCCACACATATTTCAGCAGTCCTCTCTTGTTTCACCCACTGCTGCCTGTTCTGCTCCCCACCCAGTCTCTGGGGAATCCTCTCACCCCCTGTACCTCTGGCTTGCACTCTAGTTCTTCCATGCAATAAATAAATAAATAAGTAAATAAGTAAGTAACTAAATAAATAAAATCTTTAAAAAAAAAAAGAACTTCAAATACTGAGGAATTAACCTAGTCAAGAAGGTGAAGGTCTTAAATGGTGAAAACTAGAAGGTGTTATTAAAGGAAATAGAGTGTGATACAAAGAGATGGGAAGACATTCTATGTTCACAGATGGGAAGAATAAATATAGTCAAAATGGCTATTCTATCAGAAGTCATATATAAACTTAATGCAATTCCCATTAAAATGCTAACAATATTCTTCAAGGAAATTGAACAAAAGATATTAAAATTTACATGGAACCAAAAAAGGCCCCGAATAGCAAAAGTAATCCTGAGAAAAAAGAGAAATGAAGGTAGCATGTATATGGGCTTTAATAATATACTATAGGGGCGTCCCTGGTGGTGCAATGGATTAAGTCACAGCACTATGAAGCTATCCACAGCCACTGCAGCATGGGTTCGATACCTGGCCAGGGGGATTCCCACATGGCGCAGAAGACCTCTCTTGCCTCGTCTACTGCTCCCCTCAGCAGTGTACTTCAGTCAATCTGCCTATTCTGCTTCCCACTCTGTCTCTGGTGAATCCTCTCACAGCCCTCCCACCCCACCTCTGCCTACACCCCAGTTCTTGTATGCATAAACAAATAAATCTTTAAAAAATATACCAGAAGCCATAGTAACTAAAATGTGACTTTGGAATAAACCCATGGATTAATAAATAAATGGATCAATGGAACTGAATCTAAACTCCAGAAATAAATCCATGTATATTTCAATACTTAATTCATGATAAAGAAGCTACAACCATAGAAGGGCTTCAAAAGAGTGTCTTTTTAAGAAATGGTGCTGGAAAAACTGGTCATGTGTACAAGAATGAAACTGGATCACACTCTATTCACACAAAAAAATTTTAAGTAAAAGACATACACACACACACACACACACACAGACCTCTCTTTCCCTCTATCTACATATCTATCTATCTATCTATCTATCTATCTATCTATCTATCTGACCTGCCACAATAAAATATATAGAAGAAAACACTGGCAATATGTTTCATGACATCAACGATAAATACATCTTTGGAGATTTGAACTCTACAAGGGAAATAAAAGAAAAAAAATAAAAACTTGGGGTTATTGCAAATTAAAAATCTTTTATACAGGGAAAAAAATATAAGCAGACATTATACTGAAAGGGAGAAAATATTCACATACTACACAACCAGCAAAGGGTTAATATCCAAGCTAGTCAAACAAATTATTCAATTTAACAATAAAAAAGCAACAACTTAATTAATAGCTGGGCAGCAAATCTGAACTGACAATTCACCAAAGAGGATGTCTAGAAGGTCAACAAATATATGGGGAAAAGTTCATCATGCTTTTAATAAAGGAGATGAAAGTCAAAACTACAATGAGATAACAACTCATACCTGTGAGAATAGCACATGTTATAAAGACCCCCAAGTAACAAGTGCTGGAGAGGCAGAGAAAAAAGAGAAACACTATTACACTGTTGGTGTATATGGTGGGAATGTAAAGTGGTACATCTATTTTGGAATGTGATTAGACTTATTACTTTAAAATAAACTAAAAAACAGTAATACCATATGACCCAGCAATCCCACTCTTGGACAACTGCCTGAAGAACATAAAACTAAGAACTCAAAAAATTATATGCTCTACCATGTTCATTGCAGTATTGTTTATAATAACTAGGACATGGCAGTAACCTAAATGCTCACCAATAGTGGATTAGTTCAAGAAGATGTGGTATATCCACATAGTGGTATATTACGAGCCATAGAAAGATGAAATGTTGCCATTTAAAACAAAATGGTAGGGGTCTGAGGGAATTATGTAGGGTTAAAAAAGTCAAATTACAAAGAAAAATATTGGACATTTAAAAAGCAGATAATTTGATAAAGCAAAATTCTCAAAAAAACTTAGCAATACTAATAAAGTAAGGCTTCTGAGGTTGAGGGTGGGAGAAAGGGTCAAAGTGGTGTAAAGGATGATGGTAGGAAAAAAAGGATAAAATTATTTTTAATAAACTGGAACATGGGGCCTCCCTGGTGGTGCAGCGGTTAAGCACTGCACTGTGGAGCTGTCAACAGTGGCGATGTGAGTTCGACACCCCACCGGGGAGATGCCCACATGGCATCTCTCCTTCCTCGCCTGCTGCTCCCCTCAGCAGTGTATTTCCCTCCATCTGCCTGTTCTTCTCCCCACTTTGTCTCTGGTGAACGCTCTCGCTGCCCCATGACTCTGGCCTGTGCCCCAGCTTGTATGCATAAATAAATAAATCTTTAAAAATAAATAAACTGGAACACATATTTACAAAGGTAAATTATTCTACAGTTCAAATTTTGTCCAGTTTTATAACTCTTAAACAGTTTTATAACTCTCATATTTTATTTGACAAGATGTATCTTCATTAAAAATACCAATGAACTCAGACAAGGAACATATAAACATCTTTTTGAAAAGATCTTTGATTGTCCAGGAAATCTGCATTAATCTCAGGCCTTGTTTATCCTAAACTTATTCTTGAAATTCTTAATTACCAATTCAGTTTTATCATCATGAATAATCTGGCAATGACTTACTTATTAAATTAATACTATAAATGCCATTCCATTACAGCTATACAAGCTGTTTATTAAAGATTTTAAATTTCAGAGACTTGACCTACTTTCATGTAAAAAAAGCAAAAATTGAACTACTAGCCAAAATATAAAAAGATATTCTTCAAATCAATAACCAGAACAAAAAACAAACAAAAAAAATGAGCAATGGATATGAACAGGAAATTTATAAAGAAGAAACCCAAATAGCCAATAAATACATGGAAATATCAAGAAAATATTATTTCAGACTCATCAGATGGGAAAAAATTTAAGTCTTACAACACATGCTAGGAAGGATGTGGGAAAACAAGACGTCATATAGTACCGGTGAGAGTATAAATATCTACAAGACCTTTGGAAAGCAATTTCTTTTTTTTTTCCAAGTTTTTTTTTTTTTTTGAGGTTTATTTATGTATACAAGCTGGGGTACAGGCCAGAGGCATGGGGCACCGAGAGGGTTCACCAGAGACAGAGTGGGGAGCAGAACAGGCAGATTGACTGAAATACACTGCTGAGGGGAGCAGCGGGGGCGGCAGGAGAGGTCTGCTGCACCATGTGGGACGCTCCCCAGCTGGGATCAAACTTGCGTCACAGCTCCTGACAGCTCCACAGCGCAGTGGTTAACTGCTGCGCCACCAGGGAGGCCCTGGAAAGCAATTTCACATTATCTAGAAAAGATGGAAAGAAATACACCTGGTTATCAAGTAATTTTGCTTCCAGGTAAACTACCTTAGAGAAACTTTCATGCTTGTGATCAAGAAGACTTCTACACCATTGACTGTTGCAATGTTATTTTTAATAGCAAAATGTTGGAAGCCATCTAAAAAGCCTAAAAGAGGTGTCCTGAGCCCAATTTCCAGTCTGGGTATATGTGGAGGTCTCCCCATACCAACAAACAATCCTGTGCAGAGCAAGGTGTCTGAAAATTCGACTAATTTCTGATAATATGTACCTGAAGACAGCATCAGATCCCAAAGGTCAGAGGGCTCTGTCTCCCATGACTGCCTTCCACTTCAAATGCTAGTGGCAAACCTAGGTTGTTATCTGTGCTTCTGACTCTTGGTTATATAAATCAGAGGTTCTCAGGACCCCCTCAGGAGCAGCCTCAGAAAACCCCTTTTCTCACTAGAATACCTGATTACAAAGGCTGTAACTCAGAACAGTCAGATGGAAGAGATGCATAGGTCCAAGACATGGGGAAAAGACACTGAGTTTCCATGTCCTCTCTAGCTAGACATTCTACTGCCCCAGAATCTCTACATGTTCTTACCAATCTGTAAGGTCACTAAAACCATCCTTTGGGGGTTTTATGGAGGTTTCATTGCATAATGTGATTAAATCACTGCCATTGGCAATTAAACTCCATCTCTAGTTGCTATCCCTTCCTTGGCAGTCTGGGGGTGGGACTAGAGTTCTAAACTTCTAATCACATGGTTGGTTCTTCTGGCAGCCAGTTCCCCTCCTTAGGTGCCATCAGAGGCCACCTCATTAACATAACAAAAGACAGTTTTGTCATTCTTAACATTAAGAAACTACAAGGGTTTTGAAATACTGTGAGCCAGGAACTATGGATGGAGACCAAGTATATACGGGGAATTTATATTTTGGTCATCTGGATTTACTATTTACTATAAATAACAACACCACTAGCCCATCAGCGGGGAATGGATCAAGTATGCTATATTCATATGATAGGATACTAAATCACTGTTAAAAAAATGAATGAATAATTCCATAGGTGTTAATGTGAATAAATTTGAGAAATATAAAGTTTGGCTAAAGGAAATTTACAGTATACTATTTATGCACATTAAAAAATTTCAAAATAATACTATATATTGAGAATATGTACTAATTTAAAGATAGCGGTTATTTCTGGGAGGGAAGAAATTCAGGGTTTATTATCTCAAATGTTTCATTTGTTTTATTATTTTAAAAAACAATTTATTTTTATTTATTTATACATACAAGAACTGGGGTGTAGGCCAGAGGTGCAGGGCAGTGGGGTGGTGGTGAGAGGATTCACCAGAGACAGAGTGGGGAGCAGAACAGGCAGGTCTACTGAAATACACTGCTGAGGGGAGCAGTGGGCGAGACAGGAGAGGTCTGCTGTGCCATGTGGGTTAGGTCCATGTCTGGGGATCAAATTCATGCCTCAGTGGCTAGTGACAGCTTGATAGCACTGAGACTTTAACCCCTGCTCCACCAGGGAGGCCCTCATTTTTTAAAGGAAAAATATGGATCAAATATAGCAGAATATTAATATCTGTAAAATTTGCGTGGTAGATAGATGCATGGATATTTGCAATTTTTTTGTTTTTGTGTGTAATGAACATTTTTATAACATACAAAATGATGTTAAAGAGAAAATATTGAATATCAAATAAAGTAATAAATACATAGGTGAATAAATTAATGATGAGTGGTCACCACAGATATTATAGCATATTACACAGAGTGGTAAACTATAACAGCTACAAGCACCATTAGCAAGTATCTAGTCTTATTCCACAATTGGCCCATGTGGAAACTGAGACCTATAAAAATTAAATGACTTTAAAGTCACACAAGCAGTGAGAACTGAAACCCAGACCTTCTAACCGGCAGTCTAGGACACCCTCCCACAATGCATTAGGTGCTGTTGCCCTCTTAATTGGAAGTTACAAAGAATTACAGACATCAGGAATGGTCAGAGAACCAACAGTAAGTCCCACAATAATTTGAGTCATTCCCAAAAAGTATCTCAGTGTAAAGAGTAACATTTATAGACTCTCTGGGAAAACCAGATAACTACTCATTTATGTTGAGGCTTAACTTATACCCTGGTAACCTCTACCAGTTGTCAATTATGGGTAACCACCATGAAATAAAAATTCCCCAAGGGCAACTCTTAACCCTGTTTATTACCTGGTTGGTATAAGACTACACTACTCATCTAATCTTTGAAGTTGAGATCTCAGGATCTTACCAGTTCAATGAGCACCAACTCCCCTTCTCAAACTATCAAAATGTCTTGAGCAATGTCCAGATATCTTGTTGCAGGTAATCACTGGCAGAGTCTGCAAAAAGTGAGCTTCCCATTTATTCTGTTATCCTTTCTTCATCTACATAGGTTATTCCATGGATTCATTTATGAAGTACACATTATCTGAACTGAAGACTAGATTTTCAAACTCCATTCCAATACCTGCTGTTTTGATGTATTTAACAATAGCTAATTTTGTTGAATGTTCACTAAGGGATAGGCATTATTCTATGAAACCATTATTGATTCATTTGATTTTTAATTAATTAATTCAAAACCCTGTGAAGTGGACACAATAAATACCATCATTTTTAAAAGCAAGGAATAGCAAGATTTAAGAACATTTTCTAAAGTTATGCTAATAAAATCATGGAAGAGGATTCAAACTAGGCAATTTAGTTTGCAAGACTGAACAATCGTAAGCTACACTGAATTACTTGAGTTTTGAATGCCTACTCATTATTGGAAAGGAATTAGAGAAAAATGGAGACAGTGTGCTATCGCTTCAGCTTGAATTCAGGAACTGTGAAGCCTCCAGCATCGTTTTTGCTCTAGATTTCTGAGAAATTGACAGTGTGGTAATAGAGCAAGACTGTATATAGGGTCTCAGGACTGTACTGGATCCAGGGCTGGAGTCAGGTAGATTACTTTTCCATAATTTCCTTTGCCTACAAGCCTGTAATTGTGCAAATTGTCATACATGGTTTTGAGAAGTCTTTCAGAGATGAATAAAAGTAAATTTTGGAAACACAGATGTGTCTCTTTCCTTTGTATCAACACAATAATATATATAGTACACACACACACACACACACACACACACACACACATATAGATACGGATTTTCTTCATTCATTCATCTGTTGATGGAAACATTTTTTTCCACATCTTGGCTATGGTGAATAATGCATGCATTGAACTTCAGTGTGCAGACATCTCTTCAAGACAGTGATTTCTTTCCTTTAGATATAAATCCAGCAGTCGGAATGCTGGACGAGATGATAGCTCATTTTCAACTTTTTGTGGAATCTCCATACTGTTTCTCATGGATTTATTTCTGGACTTTCTATTCTGTTCTTTTTTTTTTTTTTTTTTTTTTTTACTGATAAGATTTATTTATTTATTTATTTATTTTTTATTTATACATACAAGCTGGGGTACAGGCCAGAGGCATGGGGCGGCGAGAGGGTTCACCAGAGCCAGAGCAGGGAGCAGAACAGGCAGATCAGAAATACACTGCTGAGGGGAGCAGCGGGCGAGGCAGGAGAGGTCTGCCGCGCCATGTGGGATTCTCCCCGG
>PVIJ01018519.1:0-26130 GCA_004024925.1 Scalopus aquaticus
CGCTGGGGCTGACATTTACCGCCATTGGCCAGCAGGGATTGACCTTTGTATGGATTGGTTGTTTGGGCTTCTCCTTTTGCTGATTGGCTCGCTAAATGTATAAATGTAGAGGGATCCCGGAAGAAGGAGAAGAAGAAGAAGAAGAAGAATGGAAGAATAAAGCTGCAGGTTTGCTGAAAGATTGCTGCCCCGTGTCGTCCTTGCTGGTCAAGCGCGCGACAAAGGGTACTTTTCTTGACTCCTTTCTTGACTTTCTCCATCCCTTCTAACTCTGCTCCCATGATGTTTTCACCTTCCCATCACCTGCCACATTTGTAAATGCTAAGTGGATCTTGTGGTATCTGATAACGAGAGTGAATGCCGTAGGAGGTCTGTGTCACCTTTCCTAAGCATGCCAAAGGAGCTACAGACAGGGTAAAATCTCCCTTGATATTTATGTACAGAAGAAAAGGAAACACTACCCACATGCCTCCCACCACTCAGGAAGAACTTAGTGAAAAAAGTGAGTATGCTGAGCTATGATCCAGAACTTAATTATGATTAATTACAATAAATAAGCTTTGCGTGATCATTTTCTCCCCCAAAGTATATTCTCATAACCTTATTTTAATTGAAATCTTTGGAATTAAATGTTATTAACAATGACAAACAATGTGAAATGATTCTTATAAAAGTTAATGACTCTTAAAACTCCATAATGCTTTCAACTTAAAATGTCATTCTATGTTTAGGGCAAACCTGAAAGAAAACACTTTCTTTTAATTAAAGATCGCCCTGAAGATAGATAATATTTAATATGTGTGATAATAAATCTTAAAACAAAAAGAAACATCAAAATGCTCCTGTTATAATTATAGTATCCCAGTGTTTAAACACAGAAACAAATAAAATGTCATTTTATATTTAAACAAGAATATTAATTTTGAGAGATAGAAATTATAGGAATTATTCCTTTAAAGGAAAAAAGATACTCTGATAGTATGTTTTTATATAAAATGTTAATGAATTTATTTAACAAAAAAATGATGTCAACAGCTCTGCCTATTAGGGTATAAGATTTATAAGCACAGGAAAGAAATAAAATTGAATGGGCATATGGGGTGGAATAATCCAGTTTTGTCATTGTGTTATTTTCTTCTTTATTTTGAAGGAGTTATTGCTTTGTTTGTCAATATAATTTCTATAATTGTTAATTTAATTTTTAAATTTTATTGTATTATTTTTTTATTAAGGAAACATTCGTTTATAATACTTTTCAACCCGTGTGTGTGCGTGTGTGTGTGTGTGTGTGTGTGTGTGTGTAGAAAGAGAGAGGAATAAGCTCACAGATGCAGTTACCAGACCACAACCAACAGCAAAACATACATAATCCCCCAACAGTCCACTGCCCCCTATCCCGAGCCCCACCCTTTATTCCCCACACTGGACTCTTCTATTCTGGTTGTCTCAATTCTGAAGTCAGATATTTAGGGACTCTTTTGGTTTAGTTTTGTCTGTTTTTTTGTTTCCCTATATTCCACATAAATGAAATCATGTGCTATTTGTTTTTCTCCTTCAGACGTATTTCACTTAGAATAATTCCCTCCATTTCCATTCATAGTGCAGCAAAAGACTACATCTTTATATATATATATATCATCTTTGTATATATATATATACATCTATAACTGAGAAGTATTCCATTGTGTACATAAACATATAATCCATACCTGCTCAACAGTTATTGGGTATTTAAGTTGTTTATCTAGCTTGTTTACTTTTAATAGTGCTGCAGTAAACATAGGACTGCATATATCCCTTCAAATCTGTGGGTTTTTTTATCCCTTGGGTAGATACCTATGTTTTTTTTTCTGAATTATATGTTTTCTATCACTGTATTGTGGAAGTTCTTGGTAGATCTTGGATATTAGCCCCTTGTCAGTTTATGATGTGAAAATATTTTCTTCCTTGTGGTAATGGTTCTTTTCATTTTAATGATCATTTCATTTCTTTCACTGTGCAGAAACCCTCAAACTCAATGTAATCCCATTTATTTAGTTCTGTCTTTGCTTTACTCACTGTTGGAGTCGAGTCCCAAAAGACATCACTGAATCTAATCTCTTATAGAGTTTTGTCTATTTTCTCTTCTATGTATTTTATGGTTTCAGGATTTACATCCAAATCTTTAATCCATTTTGAATTAATATTTGTGTATGGTGTAAGATAGTGGTCTATATGCATTCTTTTGCATGTAGCTCTCTTTCTTTTAAAAATATAGTTTTTGTTCTACAGGTCTTACGCATCCTAAATTTAGTTTATTTCTAAATGTTTAATTCTTTTTGATGCAATTGTAAATGGGATGGTTTTCTTGATTTTATTCTTTTCTAGTGAAAAGAATGCAACCAGTTTTTCTATATTGATACTGCAGCCTACCACTTCTCTGTGGCATGTATCTAACAATTTTTCAGTGGACTCCTTAGGGTTTTCTATGATTACTATCATGTCATATGCAAATGGTGATAGTGTTACTGCTTCCCCAATTCTAATTCCTTTTATATAATTCTCTTGCCTCACTGTAATCTATTTAAATCACCAAGGAACTGACCAAAATTTTAATCATTTATGGTAAAAAGAAAATTTCACTTTTTTTTTTACTGTATTAGAAATACAAATATTCTTAAGTATAAAATCTACACACATATATTCTTCTACTCACTGCTGAGTCATTATTCTATGATTCTACTTTTCTATTACTACTAGATTCCCCTTCCTGACATTTAAGGACTATAATTAATGGAATAGGTGATTTTTTTCATTTTGTAGAAATGTTTTTGAAGGGGCAGTGGGGGAAATCCAAATAAATATCAGGTCACTGTATAATGGTACATTTTTGCCTAACAAAGCAGGTCATACAGGGCCTCCTTGGTGGCACAAGGGGTTAAGTCTCAGCACTATGAAACTATCTGCAGCCACTGCAGCATGCGTTCAATCCCCAGCCAGGGAGCTGACCACATGGCACAACAGACCTCTCCTGTCTTGCCCGCTGATCCCCTCAGCAGTGTACTACATTAGATCTACCTCCTCTTTTCCCCACTCTGTCTCTGGTGAATCTTCTCACCCCCCGCACCTCTGGCCTACACCCCAGCTCTTGTATACATAAATAAGTAAGTCTTTAAAACACACACACACACACACACACACACACACACAAAGCAGGACATACAGGTCCAAGTGGGTGGATTCAGAATTCAGAAGCCGATATATTGCTTTATGAAAATAAGCAAATGTGGTCAATAATCTGTAACATCACAAATGCAAAAAAATCTCTCATCCTCATAGACTTCATCTCTGTACTCTGGCCATCACCCAAAGCTGCAATCTGATCTTTGGGGGATGCCAACACTAATACCAAACTGCAAACAGAATTTCCTGCTACTCTGCTCAAATAAATAAGAAAGATTCTATGCCAAAATGTTTAATTAGTAAGAAAGGAGAAAATATAACTACAATAATTTTCTGAAATAATAAACTAGGTCTATGTTTTACTTCTTCACACAACCACTTTTTTCTTTGCTTTTTCTACAACTCTTAGACCAAATATAGAATACAATTTAATGTTTACTTGAGAAATTTTACCTTGCTCTTTTTAAAATTATGTTTATTGAGATGACACTGGCTTACAACACTAGGGGTATAGGTTCACCACTCTTTAGAAGTGTGTTATCATCCCATACACAACACCAGAGTCCAATAATCTTCCACCATGGTCCATTGGGCTCCCTCTCTTCCATTTTGCTCTTACCCTCCCTACTCTCTTTTTGGTAAGCTCTGCAGTCAGATTTCAAGAGTTGGTCTTTGCTTAGTTTGTCTGTTCCCTTGCACAGTTTTTTATATTCCACATATAAATGAAACCATCTGGTATTTGTCTTTCTCATTCTGAATTATTTCACCTAGCATAATAACCTTCAGATCCATCTATGCTGTTGCAAATGGCAAGGTTTCACCTTTTTCCTTTTTTTTTTTCATTAAGGTAACATTTCTTTACAACACTGTAAATACTCCAGAAATAGAGGATCCCAACCTCTTCAGGTATGTGTTACCATACCACAGCTCCAGAGCACCCATATTTTCCACTACTGTCCATTGTTCCCCCTCCCCATTTTCTTTTTTACCCTCTTTCTCCCTCTCCATTGCCTCAGTTTTACAGTCAAATTCATAGGAATTGTTTTTGGTTTGATTTTGATTGACCATTTGTTGTTTTGTTTCCTTATATCCTACACATAAGTGAATATGCAATATTTGCCTTTCTTCTTCTGAATTATTTTGTTTAGCTTTATACCTTCCCATTCCAACTCTGTCATTATGAATGGCAAGAGCTCATCACTTTTTATTGAAGAGCAGTTTTCCATTGTGTATATATATCACATTTTTTAATCTACTCATCTGTCTTTTGGCACTTAGGCTGTTTCCATAACTTAGCTATTGTAAACAGTGCTGCAATAAACAAAGGAGTGCATATATCCTTTCAAATTAGTGTTTTTGCATTCTTTGGGTACATACCTAGGAGTGGAATTGCTAGATCATATGTAGATCTGTTCATAATATTTTGAGACACTTCCACAATGTTTTCCATAAGGTTGCATCAGTTTGTATTCCCACCAACAGTGCATGAGGGGTCCTTTTTCTCTACATCCTTGCCAACACTTGTTTCTGGACTTTTTGATATGGGCCATTCTCACAAGTGTGATGTGGTATATCATTGTGGCTTTGATTTGCATTTCCCTGTTAATAATTAATGATGAACATTCTTCATGTGATTGCTGGTTATCTTTGAACTGCAGTATGTCTTCTTTGCAGAAGTATCTCTTTAGCGCTTTTGTCCATTTTTTGAGTGGGTAATTTGCTTTCTTTTTTGTTTTGTTTCATTAGTTCTTTATAAATTTTGGATATCAGTCACTTGTCAGATGTGTGATGTGCAAATATTTTCTCCCCTTTGGTAGTGGGCCCTTTTATTTTGATGATAGTTTATTTCACTGTGCAGAAGATTTTTCAGCTTGATGTAGTTCCACTTGTTTAGTTTTGCTTTTGGTTCCCTTGCTGTTGGAGTCAAGTCTCTGAAGACATGCCTGAAATCAATGTCATGGAGTATTTCATCTAAGTTTTCTTCTACTATTTATGATTTCAGGTCTCAAATCAAAGCCTTTGATCCATTTTGAGTTCATTTTTGTGTATTTGTGAGAGAGTAGAATAGTTGCTTTCTCTTACATGTGGCTCTCCAGTTTTCCCAGTACCATTTATTGAAAAGATTTTCCTACATCCATTGTATACTTTTGCCTTCTTTGTCATACATTAACTGTCCATATAAATATGGGTTGACTTTCGGGCTCTCAATTAACCTATGTGCCTGTTTATCCCAATACCATATTGTCTTGATTAGTACAGCTTTGTAATGTAGCTTGAAGTCTGGGGGAATGACATTTCCATTCTTCTTTTTTGCCAGAATTGTTTTGGCTATTCAGGGTCTTTGTGGTTCCATACAAATTTCAGCAATATTTTCATGCAACCTCTTTCATTTCCTTCTTCAGTTTAATATCCCCTTCAGTTTAGTCAAACTTAATACATGACCTAACTTACTACTGATATGCACTATGGTTATCAGAATCAGGGCTTGATTTATGCATGGAGAAAATAACCATCCATTTGGTAGGACTACATATATGGTGTGCTTCCCTTCTCAAATATAATACTACTCCCACCTATTCTGAAAGCCTGAAAAATTGACTACTAGTATTTAAGATAAGTTCAATCTTCTTGGAGAGATCTGTAGAAGTTGGTCTATGTAATATAATATGTTACATTAAAGTTACATTTGACCCTCCCCCCCTTATATATACAGAGCTACAGAAGTATGAAAACACTAGATACCTAAAGGGTCAAACTCTTTGGAAAAATAAGACTGTAACCTTAAAGACTATCTGCTTCTCAGGTTTGCTTAGTGATTTAAGCTAGGTATTTATCATTCAAACTAGGCAGTGCCTCCCAACCAGCAAGTCCACAGTATTGTGCCTTAACTAGGCTGCAGGTCTGCCACAAGAAACTGACCCCTACAAGTTACAGTGACCAGCAGGTTCTTGAGTGGTAGCCATTCCACATGCAGCCATTAGCAGCTTCAATCTGAAGTGCTTTGAAGAACAGCCAAAGCAGAGTATGATCTGATGATGTGCCTTGTGCTACTATTACTTTTCCATGATGGCCATAAAGAATTTAAGCCTTGATAAGGTATTTCATTAAACCATGAACTGTTAAAAGGAAGTAATATTCACAGAAGTGAACTCCAGTTTCTCAACAAAAAATTATTTTAAATAATAATTTTGGAAGGTTTTCACTCTGTTGTCTTATTGTACTTACACAAAGAATATATAAAAAGTTGTTTTCCAACAAACCTCCCAAACAGTCATCTCCAAATCCCTTCTCATTTACTCCTCATTTATCATTTTACGTGTGCCATAATATTAAAAAAAAGATTGAGAAGCTCTGATGTAGAGACACAAGAGGATTAAAGCAAAATCCTTGTAATTACATTGCAGTAGAAGGAGCAGTGAAGAAAAGACAGAGGGAAGTGGTATATAGTATTTGGGAGTAAAGCCCTGCCTCATAAGGTGAACATTTTTCCCAAAGGAAGTGACTTCGCCAAGAAAACAGATAATTGCCCACAACAGATCAACAATGTCAAATGTCACATAAAAGTAAAATAAAGACCAAAAAGTATCCACTGAATTTGGTAACTAGAAGGCACTAAAATGCTTGCAACATCAATGCTAGGGAAATGACAGTGAAAAAAAAACACAAGAGGGAGTGGAGGTGTGAATGGGAGGAGGTGCAGATAGAAGGTTAGTACCACAGCAATGAAAGAAAAATAGAGGAAGTGGACGTGTCAGCAAGCCCTGGGCGAGATCTCAGCCTCGAGTGTATTTCTCCTAACTAGTAAACAGGCAGACCAGGAGAGTTTAAAGACATTTGTAGATGAAGCCACATACTTGATATAGAAAGTTTCTGAGGAAGCCGGAGGGGATGAGATTGAGCACAGGTAAGATTCAAGAGAAACCAGTAAAGGTTAGAGTAAAAAATTTCACCAGTTGGAAATTAGGTGATTGAGGTAGCTATGTCTGGGTTAGCTCTTCTCTCTGTTGCCCGGGGATACACACTGAAGTATAGCAGAAGTGAAAAAAAAAAAGGTCATTGGGTTTGGAAATTGGAAGGTCACTTGTGACCTTTGCAAGGGCAGCTTTAGTACTTTGTGAGCCAACATATGAGTAATCAGAGCACTAGACTGATGGTCCTAGGACTCAAGCCTTACCTTCCAGATTAGCTTTTCACTGAACTGGTTTTTCATTAGTGGAGGCAACTCTGGGGGACTTATTTCCCAGCAATGAAAGGGTTGAATGAAATAACAGCTAAGGTTATTTTAAGACATTTGACCACCTAATATAATTATCAAGTTGAGAATCTGAGAAAAGAATGAGTAGGAATCTCACTAACTGGGCAAATCGGTATTAATTTGAATAATACGGGTATATTCTGAGTCTGTCTCTTTGGATGTTTATCACAACATACTAGATGGAAAATTGTGATTGCACATGTTATATTGTTTAAGACAAAATAGATTCTGCCAACTCCTGAACTAGAGGAACAGAAAATACAAGCACACATAATGAAGATTATAGAAATTTGATGTAAGAAATGATGTGTTTATTATGTTGTCTGATACATCTTCCCATCAGCATGTTCATTATAAATGTACTCTTTTGTTCTACCCTATTCAGAATTTCTAGCTGCCTGTTTGTACATTGATTTTTATACCTCCCACTACAAAGCTTAAAAACATTGACAAGCATCTTCTCATTCTTTAAAATGATGTGGTATGAGGAGGAGGACATTTCTAATGTTTGCTTCATAAACATGCTCACATAGTCAATTTGTTCAGTTACAAGTCTTTGCTACCTTGTCACTTCCTTTAAACTGATGTCTAGACTGACAGAACTCCTTTTCTTAAAAGAGAGCCTTAGAATATAGCTCTGATTATGGGCCTCCCTGGTGGCTCAACAGGTTAAGTGCAACGCCGTAGAGCTGTTGGCGACTGCAGCGTGAGTTCGATGCCTGGCCAGGTAGATTCTGACATGGCACAGCAGAGCTCTCCTGTCTCTCCCACTGCTCCCGTCAGCAGTGGATTTCAGTGGATCCTCCTGTTCTGCTCCCCATTCTGTCTCTGGTGAACCCTCTCACCACCACACACCTCTGGCCTACACTCCAGCTTGTATGCAAAAATAAATAAAATCTTATAAATAAATAAATATTAAAAAAAAGAATATAGTTCTGATTAGACTGAAAATCTAACAATTAAGCTCTTTGTAGAAGAGGTATGTTGGGAGTATGGATTATTAGTCCCAAAGTGTGCCCATACCATTTCAACCCATCCTTACAAACACCAAACTACCCACCATCAGGAACTAGTTCTCTATTGGAGAAATTCATTTATGGCCACTTACTTCTTTTCTCCCAAAGCCCCTCCTTCTGTGTGTAATGTCTCTGAGTTCCTCCCTAAGTGGATGAAGTTACTGCCTTCTTTTACTTCATTCACAGAATGGTGTTGAGTGACAGGCATGTGGACAGCCAGCTGACTGCAGAGTTTAGAGTTCAGCAGACCTAATTGTGATCCCTTCTCTTGTCACTTACTTGCTATGTAATATTTATCAATTAATTAATCAAAAGTTCAAGTTATTCCTCTCTAAAAAAATGAGTAATAAAACACACCAGGTCTATAACATGGGGTTACTGTGAAGAAGAAAAGGAAATAGTTGACATGAGAGCATTCTTTAGTCTACTCCATGACTTGATTTGTTGGAGGAGGGAAGAGGTGGGGGGGAATGAGGGGAGACCAAGATATGCAACCAGAGCGCTGTCCACCCAAAGCAGTCAAGACGTCTCCTTCTGACCTGGTACCACATGAGTCAGGAACCGTTCAAGCCTCAGCTCTGTCTGAACTGTACTCAGTCCTTTGAGCAAGACCTCATGTGAATATCCTTTCAAAGTGAATGGAGGCAGGTTTCAGCCCATTCCCTACAAGCCTGTGCTTATATTCAGGTGTTTCAGGGCAGAGCTTGCTGACATTCAGGCTCAGGCATTTTTGTTCTTTTTTTTGGTGGGGGTGGGGTGGGGTTCAAATCACTCTTCTGGAGTCTTATTTTTCAGAATTGCAAAAGCCAAAATGGTACCTATTTTAAACAAAATTTTATTCTCTAAATAACAAAACGGACACTATTCAACAAGGTATTTTAGGTGTTCAAATTGGTTTTTAAATGACATTTAAATAGTTCTGTAAATGACCAAAGGATTCCTGTACTGGTTCAATGTTCTTATTAAACCAATACATGACTCCATCAATCACATTTTGGAATTTCATAAGAGGTCAAGAGTAGTTGTTTGGACTATTTTTCATCCAAAAAGTTACACCTGGTAACTTTGTTATAATCTGATAAGCTTCAATTAAAACTTCTGAAATAAATTTTCAAATATTCTAGACATACAAAACTATCCTCTTAGTCAAATCACAATTCTAGTGATAGGCAACAATTTCCTGTTAAGACAAGATGGGTTCTGATTATTTATCTATCATTGCAGTAAAAAAAGCTGAACCATCACAAATCCAGAAAACAGCACCCATTATCACCAAAGTGAATTGCTCTGCTTTGAGCACATCTAACTTTCAAAGACAGAGCTATTGCCTCATTAATCAATGCTTATTAAAAAATGTATTCTAGGGCCTCCCCGGTGGGGTTAAGCGCTGCGCTGTGGAGCTGTCGGGAGCGGCAACGCGAGCTCGATGCCCGGCCGGGGAGAATCCCACATGGTGTGGCAGACCTCTCCTGCCTTGCCCGCTGCTCCCCTCAGCAGTGTATTTCTGATCTGCCTGTTCTGCTCCCCACGCTGTCTGTGGTGAATCCTCTCGCCGCCCCACGCCTCTGTCCTGTACCCCAGCTTGTATGTATAAATAAAATAAATCTTTAAAAAAATGTATTCTAGGTAACCTTTTCTTATAAATAATGAGATATTTTATTATACCCCATTCAGCATCCATTTACTTCTTCTAATGAGTACTTTTAGTTAAATTATTTTTATTGAGATAACACTGGTTTACAAAACTGTATATATTTTAGGGGTGTTGTTTCACATTTTCAAGTGGATGTTATATTACACCCACTACCAAAACAACAATAACTTCTTCATAGTTTAGCAAGTATTTCTGTTTTTCTCAACTTCATTTTCATCATGATTTAAAAGAAATGGTTTGCGGTTGTAAACAACTGTCACATATATTATGCAATTTGATTTTTAGATTACGTATCTGATTTTGCAGAAGAGGAATCCAGGTTAAAGCACGTGACTGGCACAAAATAAGTATCTGCTGAATAAATGAAAATGTCAATCAATAAACTGATTTTAGATGACATGTCCCAGTTTGAACAGTTAAAAAGATCAGACTTGAGACTATGACATCGGTCCACTGTTTTCTACACTGCATCACACCTCCTCTGTTCTTGTTAACACAAAAAATGTTAAGCTAATTGTCACATTTAATACAGACTTACAAGTACCTGATCACACTTCTCAAGCACATGTGGAAACGTTTATTCCAGAGTCTAAGGAAATGTACTGAAATGGTGTTTATTGCGATTAAGACCTAGAAATCCTCGTCTTGCTTTTTCCCTTGGATATGCTCCAAATAAAGTTTAAAATTTAAATTTCAAAACAGATTGTTCTCTTGTTCCATTCCTGGAACTTTTCTCATTTTTGAGAATCCTATTAAAGGGCATGTAGCTGTGCAGAGGTAGGGTCAGGAAGAACAGGGGAGAATGTAATTTGGCAACAATTGTTGTAGAAATCATGCAAATATATAGATTGTGAGTCCCTTCTTCAGTAAGATATAGTGTAGGAAGGAAAATACAGCAATCACAGAATAAAGAGATTTAACTTTTCTTACCACAGAACAATGTTTCTTCAAAAATCCAAGGCTCCAACAAGAAAACTCCTTTGCCAAGTTATTTCTAACCCTCAGACTATAATATTATAATACTGGGTAGAGAGGTAACAGAATATAAAGCTGACAATGAATATTAGCTGCCACTGGAGAAGGCAGAAGCCCAGGTTTTAGCCCTTTCCATATTTGAAGTATAATTACAATTCAAGTTCTGGGCAGATACCAAAATAAAAAGGGTTCAACCTTATTCCTATTACTTTTCTTTCACAAAATAATGACCCATTTTCTCCAACAGGAAGGTCAGGTAAAGTCAAATAGCCCCACACTATCTGATGAGACTACACCCTAAAGTACATAATTCCAAGCATCTCTCACTTATTGATTGGCATTCAAAAACAAATAAGATTTTATGCTTTGAAAGGAAAAAGAGTCAACAGCCTGTATGTGTTGTATTCGTTTTTAGACCAAAGAAAGAGTAGATCAGTTCTCAAGTTTGTATTACACACATTTATACACCCAGAGTAAGGATTAAGAACACCAGTCAATTCCTGAAATAGTTACCAGGACCACCTGAGAATGAAGGAAGCATCATGGACTCATTACAGGCCTGGAAACATACTCATCAAAACCCTATATGATCTTGATTTTTTCCCTATAACTAGTCACCAAACAAGCTGGATCTATTGAACATGTGAGTTGTGCCACTTTTGTCACTGACTTGTTATTAAAACCATTCGGGAGCAAAAAATATATGATTCCTAATTTTGTCAAAGAATTTATAAAATTAGTATTCTCCATCCCACCTATACCGCCCCCGTAAAATGCAGAGGAGCAATACATACCTCCATTGCTCATTTCCATAAGAAGATGCTCTGAGGATCACAAAGCCTTGGACTATGCACACAATGTCAGTGTTCCTCCATATGGGGTCAGGTTTGCTGGGAAAACGCCTGAAAATCATAGACTTATCTGTTTTCCAACTGCACAGCTTTTTGGCAGCGTCCTACATCAGATATGTGCAGCCCTGTAGCAAATGAATGAAAAGATGAAAGCAAGTTCAAAATTGGTCCTCACTTCCACATGGAGCTTTCTTCTTCCCACAAAACAAGAAAGAAAATGACATTAACATTATGTTTAATTCTGGTTCAACTTTAATTTTTAACAAATAAATGCTGCTTCTCAAAATTGTGAATATTTTTTAAAAATATTTATTTTGCATACAAGCTGGGGTACAGGCCAGAAGTGTGGGGTGGCGAGAGGGTTCACCAGAGACAGAGTGGGGAGCAGAATGACGGAAATCCACTGCTGAGGGGAGCAGCAGGTGAGGCAGGAAAGGTCTGCCGCGTCATGTGGGAATCTCCCCAGCCGGGGCATCGAACTCGCATCGACGCTGCCCACAGCTCCAGAGCACAGCGCTTAACCGCTGGCCCAAATTGTGAATATTTTTATAGGTCAAAATTAGAGACTAAGTCATAAAACTTTTAACAGAAACGAATGTATAATATGTTATACCATCATACAACAACATTTTTAAAGAAACTAATCAGGTGATAAATTACACTCGTTACTGAACTGTTTGACTAACTGAAGATTTAGCAGAAAAAGTTATGTTTAATGCTTGTTGCCTTACGTATTGCTCACTGTAGAAATTTCTACAGATTATCCTCCTTAATAAGGGCAGCACATTGAAATTGCTCTGTGAATAGTTTATATAGCTTACAGGAAAAGTAGAGAGATAGGAATCATGATGAGTACTGCACATTTGTTGTGGGAATTCAAACTAGAAGCAGAGGATGTCCATCAAACTCAGAGGGGGCTACATTTTCCAGAGAAGATATATGAAAGGCCAACAGGTACATGAAAAGATGGTCAATCAATATCACCAGTCCTTAGGGAGATGTAAATTAAAACTACAATGACATATAACCTTACACCTGCCGGGTTGGCCATCATCAAAAAGATAAGAGATAACAAACACTGATGTGGATGTAAAGAAAAGGAGCCTTTGTATACTGCTGGTAGGAATATAAATTGGTGCCACCACTATGAAAAACAGAATGGAAAACACTCAAAAAAAATAGAAATAGAACTATCATATGATTCAACATCTCCACTTCTAGGTATATATACAAAGGAATGAAAACACTAACTTGAAAAGATATCTGAACCCTCATGTTCACAATAGCATTATTTACAGTAGCCATTTATGGAAACAACTTAAGTGTCCATCAGTGGATGAATGAATAAAGAGATCGTGATATACACTTACAATTAAATATTATTCAGTCATGAAAAACAAGGAAATTCTACCATTTGCAACCACATGGCTGTACCTTGAAGGCATTATGCTAAGTGAAATAAGGCAAGCAGAGAAAGACAAATACCATATGATCTCACATGTGAAATAAAAAATAAAACAAAACTCATAGAAAAAAAGAGCAGACTTGTTACCAGAGGAAGAAGTATCCAAGAATCAAGGAGAAGGGAGAACTGAAACAAGGTAGTCAAAAGATTCAAACTTCTAGTAAAAAAATAAATATTAGGTATGTGATGCACAGGCTGACTATAGTTAACACTGTAGAATGATATACAGAAAAGTTGACAGAAGAGTAAATACTAAGAGTCTTATCACAAAGAGTACCCATTACCTTTTTTTTTTCTATTTATTGTATCTATATGAGTAGACAGTAGTTAAACCAATGTGACAATCACTTCACAAAACATCTAAATCAAACCATCATGCTGTATGTCTTAAACTGGTAAGATGATCAATATCAATTATTTTTCAATAAAAACTATTCTTTAAAAAGAGGGTAAGGGCATGGAGAGAGGGAGTTAGAGAAGATCTCTACGCTTTTAAGACAATAAGTCTTAAACTATTTGTAGTCACTTTTTAAATCACCTGATCAAATATGAATCCTTTCCCTCCCCAATTATATGCACAAATCATGTAAGACCTGGAAAAATAAGTCCTCCCCATTGCACAGAGCTTGAAAAGATGATATCTGTAGGGAGGAATGGTGACAAGAATGTTCTTTGATATGTTAATAGAGGAAGTTCCTTGAAATAGAAAATGATTCTGAAGTACCAGTCTGAAGGATTGTCAGCTATTAATGTGTGAGAGTCAGAAATGGGTAAGATCTGAGTTGCACAGTAGAGGGTATGTATGGAAGAAATGACAGGTGATGGGGATGATTTGTGAAGGAACTTTATAGGAAGCACAGATGGAGCTGAATGATATTAATATCCCAACTCAAACCCAGGTAGGGAATCTGAAAGGACTTTGCATCCCATATAGTTATTGAAACTGGATGGGGTGGGAGAGCTGAGTTGCACCTCTCTGTTTCCTGGCTAACTTTCAATGCTTCCTTGGAGAAGATGGTTAGAAGTAAGATTTAACAATTCAGAGTCCTGGCCTTAGGATGGTTAAGCTAAGAATGGTATAAATAGCGACCAAGAGTCTATCTCAGCATTTGCACATCCTTTCTATTTCCTTAGGGTTATTTTTCCCCTTTGGATGACTATCACGGCACCTTTTTATAAAACTGGTTTTCATTTGCCAACTTGTCTTCTTTGAAGTCTATGGAAGATACATCAGGTTTCCCTTCTTGATAACCAGAGACCAAGGAACAGTAATTGACAGGCATCGAGAGGAAGTTAAAAAAAAAACACACTGCTGAGGGGAGCAGCGGGGCGAGGCAAGAGAGGTCTGCTGCACCATGTGGGAATCTCCCTGGCCATGTACCAAACTCGTGCTACAGTGGCTTTGGATAACTTCATAGGGCTGCGCTTAACCCGTTGTGCCACCAGGGAGGCCCTCTAACAACTTTTGATTACAAACATATAAATGTCATCATAGTGACAAGAGAAATTTTTCATGTATTGTTATCACAAAACCTCTTATACCATTCCAAAGTTCCTTTCAACTCTAAAAGTCAGAATGCATAAATAATTTTAAATTGCAGCAAGTTTTCACACTTGTGAATAAAAGTCAACTCCATTATCATTTTATAATCTTTACAAAATTGCAAAGGAATGCTGATTCTGGTCCCAGAAAGACATTTTATCTGAGTTGTTTAGAGCACTCCTATTCATACTTGTGAATCACCGGTATAAAAACACAGACACAAAAACTGTTAAAATGTGAATATCTTCAAAAATACCTTATGTGAGAAGTCATTAACATAAGATGGTGAGGCATGAAGTAAAAATGAGTTGCATAGATAAAAGCATATGCAGACAGAACTCTAGTAGGAATTACATTCATTTAAGTGAGAAATGATTGCTAGAATGACCTGAACATTTGCTCTCTAGTAGGTATGTTTATAGGCAGTATACATTTATTAACCTTTACTCATATAACAACTCTATGAATTAATATGATCTCCATTTAACAGAGGTTCAGAAAATTAATTTGCCCAAGTCCTCCAATTGGAAAATGAACTTAGTTTTTATAACTGAGGTCTCTAGCTTGAGATTCCACTAACTACACTGTCTTGAGACTCCCACTTTATGGAATTTATTAGAGTTGTGGCATGCAAGGAAGTCCAGGAAAGGATGTATATACCATCACTGAATGGAGTCTCTGAAGAAAGTAAATAAATTGCCTAAATATGAGCAAGGAGACTAGATGCATGTGATTAGAATTTCTGAGAAACAAGGGAAAGAGATAGCCTTCCCAAGAAGTTTAACTCCGGAAAGAATTTAGACACAAATATCAAAACCTTTCATTGTATACAGGCAAGAAGAGATAAAAAGAGAATAAAGAATGTAAATCTTTATACATGACGATATTTTCATAAACCTAAAGTCTTTCAGACAGAACACAGGTAACTGAGTAATGACTCAGAAGCCTGTGGTAATTCAGGTATGGGTAACTAGGGCAAAAGATATATTGTCAAAGTAGATAGCTACCTGCTTTAGAGGAACAAATTGATAAAGGGGTTCAGCCCAAGCCCCTGGCAAAGGACTGTACAGGATAAATTAGCCCTAACCATGTTTCTGCCTTTGTGTCATTACCCCCTAAACAAGACAGACTGAACCAGTCTGCTACTAGCTAGGGGAAGGCTAGACTATCCCGGAGTCCTACAGACACAGCTCACATCCAGAAGAGATAAGGAAATTTGAAGACTTGATTACCATTAGGAGGAGGTTAGGTCTGGCATTTCCAAACAGTGAAAGATCACTCTAGTAGGAATAATGTAACCTGAGGATAGTGAGGGGAGCAGAAGCAAGATCACAGAGAGCCACACTAAACAATGTGGATATTTTCCAGATGAAAATAGGGAGTAAACAAAAAGGCTGGAGTAGGAACGTAACAGATTCCATGTCCATATTAGAAGGTGGACTGCTCTGACTGCTAAGAATGTCCAGATTCCTACACTAAGAGACTTGACCAAATTCTTGCATGACTACTAGCAAACTTACAGCAAGTCCTTGAAAGAACCAGTTCCCTTGAGTTCCTTCCTAGAAAAATTCAAAGTTGCCAAAAGTATTCACCCTGTGTTCTTTTGTTCAACTCCTGAGAAAGGCCCCTAATCTCCCTTTTTTTAGAGTATTTATTTAAAAATGATTTACAACTAGAAATCATTCTGTCCTACGGAGGATTCTGGCTGAATCTTCTATAGCCCACAAGTCCCTTTCTTAAGGACATCTACATAATTCCTTAGAAATGTAATCATAGGAGGGCCTCCCTGGTGGCGCAACGGGTTAGGCGCAGCACTATGAAGCTATCCAGAGCCACTGCAGCATGAGTTCGACACCCGGCCAGGGAGATTTCCACATGGCGCAGCAGACCTCTCCTGCCTCGCCCGCTGCTCCCCTCAGCAGTGTACTTCAGTCGATCTGCCTGTTCTGCTTCCCACTCTGTCTCCGGTGAATTCTCTCACCACCCCACACCTCTGGCCTACACCCCAGCTTGTATGCATAAATAAATAAATCTTTAAAAAAAAAAAGAAATGTAATCATAGGATAGGTTCCCTGTGACCCAGTCTCTGTGGAAGAGTCAAAACTTAACTTCAATAAATGCTAATTAGTAGACACAGATATCCTAACCACATTGATATTGACTATTTGCCTGATTTTGTACATTTGTACATTTGTATTTCCCTAACTCTGTTCAAGTGTCCACTCACTTCCCTTCCCGACTCCAATAGTCTACTTTTAAACCACCCAGTCACCTCTGCACAGATCAGAGCTGAACTTGATACACTGGTGTCTCCACAATTGCAAATAGACTTGAATAAAATCTATGTTTACCATCTTTTTAACCAGTGTCTGGATTTTATCTTTGATACTTCGATGTGGAAAAAAAATTGGAGGCACTAACTTGAAGCTATAGTAATAATCTAAATATAACAAGGTGTGGCTGAAACAAAGTAACTTAGAGTTGTAGAGAAACACATACAGGCTCAAGAGAGTAAAACAAGAACTTGGGATCTAAAGACTTTAGTAACTGAGTACTTATACTTTAGTAACATAGTACTCTTACACTATGTGTATCCTTTTCTGGTAACATGAGAAGATAAACAAGAATTCATCATCCTCATAACCTCAATCAAAACCATTTTCCCATCTTCCTCTCTTAGTAAAGTCTCCAGCACTTCTATAAGCCTGCCTTTGAAACCTCATTGATTACACTGGTCAACAAATTTTCACAAAAGTCATGTTACTGAAATAAAATTAATCATTTCCTATCAATTTATATATGCTCAACACAAATATGACAGTCAAATTGTAATTTTGGCTCTTTTTTTTGTAATCTGCAATAAATTGATGTTTACATCATGAAATGCATTCCAATAGTAATAGGCCTATAGCTAATACCTGTAAAAAATCAAGTCATAGACTACTTCTTAGATTTCTTCGCTTGTCTCTTGTACATCTGTTCAGGAATAGAACAGATGGAAGATTGTTTCCATTGTGCAAATGCACAGCCTTAAACTCAAGTTTTGAAGAGTCTAGAAATAGTCTCCATTCTTGTGGGTCATGAGTGATTTCTAAGGCATTCATGAGGCCCTCAATATCAGAACAGAACACCAGAGTACTTTCCTTTCTGAGGAAAGGCTCCAACTGCTGGTGGCGCTTTCGATAAAAGTAATTGTGACATCTTCTTATAGAAGATTCCATTGTTGGAGTCTTGATCCTAGCAATTCTTCCTTGTTCTTGGATAAGTTGAAATCACGAACCAGGTCATTTAATTCTTCTGGGTTAGTTTGTGTGGGGTTGATGATGCACCACAGTGAAAATCTGGATCACAGCATGCTGATGGAAACAGGAGAAGAACAGGTCAGCTCACCCGTGTCCTCATCAGATGAATCAAGAGAATATTCTGCTGGAGGTTCTGGAATAGGAAGTCCCTCACCATGTGGAACTGGTCTCAATGCAGATGGAATGTCTGGGTAGACTATTCTTGACTTCTTTTGCTTCGTTATTTCGCTGGAAAGAGGAGGAACCAAGCAGAAGTAACAGTCTTTTATGTGGTTGTTTGGCTCTCTCCACACCATGGGGACTGCAAATGGCATTGATGGTCTTTTGCCATTTAACCACTGTGAAAGCTGTGTTGTACATGGAGCACAGCATATATGCAGGGCCCAAAGCTTGTCTTGGTCACCAAGCTTGCATCCGAAGTAAAGATGATAAGCCTTCTTCACTTGAGAAGTGATCCTTTTCTTCTGGTTGGCAAATGTCACTTCCCCACAAATAGAGCAGAAATTGTCCACACTATTAACACACTTTCGAGGCATTACTGTTTGTATTGTGCCTAAATAGATAAAATAATAACAGTTCTATGGAACAGTAGCTTAAACTGTCTCACACAAAGTCTAAAATATTTTCTAAGCTCAACCTTTCTGACAAGGCTTTAGATAGTGCACTGCTGACATCAGCTTACTTCAGCAGCCGCCTGGCAATAGTATTGCATTGCATCAGAAAATGATGCAATCAACTCTGGATCATGTGTACACGATGGTATTATGCAATGTGATGCAATATTACCTCATTCTAGGCTGATTTAGGATGTTGTTCCAGTCCTACTGGAGGAGTTTACATGGTGAAACATATGATATGATTATATGAAATATCAAAATGAGAGCTGATAAAAAATTTTCAGGGTTATATTCATGTTCAGCACACCAAGATACTACAGATTAGGGTCTTTTTAAGTCAGTAACAATCTCAAGTCAGCCCTGAGTTTGCTAATACTATGAGTTCAAATCAAGGCTTTAGATTTCAGGCTGAAATAACAGATCCAACCATAAAAGGATAGTAGATTATATTAATAAAACACTAAAAATAAATGGTCATCCTTATTGAAAAGTATGAATTAGCTTAATTACACTAGATAAATAAGTGAATTATTGCTGTGCCAAAGACAAAAAAAAAGGTCGATATTTGTAAAATATTTTCTCTAGAGAAAATGATTACTCAAAATGTCACAGAAAAATTGGAGTGGTTTGAAAACTATGTCAGCATTAATATCAGAACATAAGCAGAGGAAAAATTAAAATAAAGGAAGACACAAATTATGTTAGAGGAATGGTATTCTTTAGAAATATGGTTGAAATCTCAGGGAAATTTAAATTAAAAATGAGATATTGGAAGCCTTTACATATAAAAGGAAAAGGATAATGCACCAAGGTCTAACTAGCATTAAGGAAGATGTTACATATAGGAAATATGTTTAGTTATTAGTAGAAAGTTAAAAAATCCAAACTCCTTAGCATGGAAGATAAGCGTTTCCATGACTTCATTTCTATGTACATCCCTGAGGTGTTTCTTGATGAACCCTACCTCTACATCCTAGGTTTCAGTTGTATCAAACTATTTGCAGCCCCCGGAACATTATAGACTTTATCACATTTTCCTTCTGTCTAGAATTATTATCCTAGTCAATATTTCAAGACTCAATTTAAGTTTCACATCTTCTATGGAGCTCTTCTTACATCATCCTTGTATGGATAGAATTACCCACACAATCATAGCTCTATAGCTCTTATAACTAAATTAAACTAAATTCTAAATCAGTGATTCTTCAAACATGTGTTATAGCATCCTTGGCATCATTTTGAAAATATAAGAATACTGTTGGTGGTCACAAGTTGGAGATTAGGGGAGCACTACAAGCAAGCATTCAGTAGGCGGGCCAGGATGCCAGACACTTGCAAAAAAAAAAAAAGGAACTGTTGGCATCATGTCTGATTTTTTAATGTTCCACTGAACTTTGATGTGGGCAAAAAAATTTTTTTACAATTATCTCTTTATAATTATTTGAGATTCAAACTGATTTATAAATAACCAGAAGTAAGACTGCATAGTGTTAGTACATATTGAATTCACAGGAATACAACTATGATATAAACTGAGGAAAGAATATACATTCAGAACTTTACCAAAAGTTGTTCCTATTTCAGAAAGTCAAATCATTGAGGCTATCACTGCAGTGGGTAGTTTCATCATCAAAACACAACACCAGCAATCTATATTTGTAGCTTTAGAATCACAGTGAATCAAAGTAAATATACAAATTTCTTCATTTAGCTCTTATTTCAAAAATCAGGTATATATTTTTTCAGACATACATTTAAAATGTGGGCAAATGTTCAGTTAAATATTTGAAATTGTGTTCACACCTTTTTGTACAAATGAATAGTTATCAATGCATCCAATCTATCAAAGCCCTTTTTTAATTAAATGAATGAAACCATGAAGATTAAGTGTACATCATACAAAGAAACAGGTTGGAGTATAGCTGAGGACAGAGAGGAAGGGCTCTGCCTTCAAGGTCAACTAAGGATCCCAGAAAAGTACGGGCCTGCTGGCTGAGGTGCTGAAATCCAGCAACTGTGTATATACCCTTCTGGAACTGAGTAAAGAGAAGGAGGGCTCCACAAATAAAGGTGAGCAGGGAAGCGCGGGCCTGCATAACCTACTGGAGGCCTAAGTCCCCCTTTAGGAACTGAGTAGAAAAAGGAACTCTCCTACACTGCTGGTGGGAATGAAAACTGGTCCAACCATTATGAAAAGCTGTGTGGAGGTTCCTCAAATTACTAAAAATGGAGCCGCCATTACCACCAATTCCACTCCTAGGAATCTACCCAAAGGACACAAAAACATTCATTCAAAAGGATACATGCACCCCCATGTCTATTGCAGCACTATTTATAATAAGTAAAATTTGGAAACAATCCAAATGCCCAAAAATAGACCACTGGATCTAGAAAATGTGGAATATATACACAACGGAATACTATTCAGCAATCAAAAAAGATGAACTCATGCCATTCACAGCAACATGGATGGATTAGAAGGGATTATGCTTAGTGAAATAAGTCAAAAGTAAAAAGAAAAATATTGGATGGTTTCACTTATAGGAGGAATGTAGGGGAACCAAATAAGGTTCAGGAAACCAAATTGGGGATCAGGGAAAAAAAAACAATTATAATAAATTAAAAAACAAAATTAATAGGCAACTATGAATCCAGAGATATTCTACAGGGGTGGGGGAGGGAAAGGGATCAAAACAGTGGAGGGAAGAGCACAACGGACTATAGCGATGGTACATGGGTGAATTAGTGGTGGGAATTCTATGGGGACTACAACTGAGAGGAGAAAACAAATATTGTACAAAAATGAACAATGTTGTAAAATATAAATAAATTATATTTAAAAGAAAGAAGCATGTTGGTCCAATTGGAAAAGACTCATATATATATTTCTGATACTGAAAAACAATGAAATGATGCAATACTGTTACTGGAATATCTGATAAGCTTTACATAGAAGGACACAGGCATCATCCTGACAGGACAATCTAAGTGATCATAAAATATGACATGTGACACAATGTATCTACCAGCTGTATAAAAGATTACTACAAAGGTGATAATAATTAGTCCTTATTAAATAATTCCCTTTATTTCACTGCACTATCGTTTTAAGAAGTTTACAAAAGGGCCCTCCCTGGTGGCGCAAGGGGTTAAGCACAGCACTATGAAGCTATCCAGAGCCACTGCAGCATGAGTTTGATACCAGGCCAGGGAGCTTCCCACATGGCGCAGCAGACCTCTCCTGCCTCGCCCACTGTTTCCCTCATCAGTATACTTCAGTCGATCTGCCTATTCTGCTCCCTACTTTGTCTCTGGTGAATCCTCTCACCACCCAACACCTCTGGCCTACATCTCAGCTTGTATGCATAAAAATAAATCTTTAAAAAAAGAAGAAAGTAGTTTATAAAAGCTGTTGAGCTCAACTGCATGATGTAAATAAATCCTCCTTACAAGTAGATCAAAGCATCTAGTATCAGAGAAAAGCTTTACTGTTTGCATATGTAAAGTGTGCAAAACAGAAAAAGTTATAGAGAAAATGTTTTCAAAATTACTGACCTTGAATAAAAAAAATTGTCAATATTTGCAACCCTCAAAACTACTTACAAGAAAAAATCATTTTCCAACATCATTACTTATTTAACAGATGGAGCCTCAGTTATGTTAATTTAGAGCCAATGTGAAAAGAGGCACCAAATGTTTTTAAGTTATTTATTATTCATCAGCAATACTTAGTTACCAAGAATCTTAGATAAAGATATCATAGATCAATGAATATGTAAAAGTAATCCTTTCAATGATATATTGCCCATAATTTATCAAATATCAATGAAGAATTTAAAAATTATATTCAAATAAGAGTTCTCCGAAAATTTTTTTAAAGATTTGGCTCATAGTAGGGACTTCTATGAATTTTTATATAATCAATGGAAAAATAAATGTCAAATTTGAAATACTATAAAACAATGATGTATATCTTTTAAGTCACATGTGTAAAGGCCCTTCTCTTTATTCAACTTATGATTAATTTATATTTTACATAATATGATATATTTAAATATACAGGAACTGAAATAGAATAATAAACAGCCACTACCTAGATTCAAAGATTGTAAGTATTCTGCCATAATGGCTCCTTATATGTACATTTTGACTGAAGCATCTAAAAGTAAAATATAGTTATCATGCCACTTCACCCCTATAGTCTCAACCAAAAATTTCCTAAGTATAAGGACATTATCTTGCATAACAACAATGTCATTATCAAATCTTAAATTTTGGAACAATTATTGAATGTTATCTAATATTCAGTCCATTTTCAAAGGTCTCCAATTGTTCCTAAAATGCCTTTTACATTTATTTTATTATTGTTATTTTTAATGAGAATCTAATCAAGTTTCACATGTTGCATTTGTTACACATATCTTCAGTCTCTTTGAATCTGGAAAATTTCTTAACTGTATCATTAAAAAACTTTTTATACTATTGACTTTTTTCTACTGGGCCAGTTGTTTTTTTAGAATTCCCACATTCTGATTATCTTCATATGGTGTGGTTATTCCTCCCTCTCCTCCATATAAACAAGAAACTAGTGAAATAGGCTTAATTCGATTCATGGTGAACATTTCTGGCAAGAATACATCATATGTGATGTTTTTTCCTTATATTTGCCTACCAGGAAATAGGAGAGGTGAATCTTCTCCTGCTACTAATACTACCACGTATGTGAGGAGGGACAGGCAGAGTTCTCCTACAAAGATACATTTATAGAGTAAATCAGGTCATTCTTAAATTTTAAACACAAGGACCGACCTACTACAGTAAAGGGAAACATGGATTACTCAACTAGTGAAATATTTAAAACTAAACTTGCTCACTGAGAATTTTATAGTTTTCAGTTTTGCAGTATAATCTATTTAACGGAATAGATTAACAGATACTAATTCAGAAGTAAATTACTCTCATTTGTATCTTTAAATAATTAGATTTAAAGATCAGCTAATATTTAAAACACCAGATCAGGTGATTTTAAACATATGCAGGATATATTATCCCAGATGTTCAAGAAAAATTGAGTTTCAAAAGGGCTTTGAGGACAAAGTACGATTTAATCAGATTGATTAAAGAGGTTTGGGGGATCTAGCTAAGACCTCACACCCATCTGTTTGTAAAGAAACAAAGTTACGGTAGTATTTCCTACTACATAAATGAGAATGATTTCAGTCAATGTACTTACTGCAAGAGTCGTGAAAAACAATTGCAAACATGTGACAGGACATTTTAAACTAACTGTAATAGACAATGCAAAATATTAAAGTATAGACATAGGAAACAAAGGCATCCCATTAAATTTCCATGAGAAAGTTTTCAAATTTTTCATTTTTTAAATTTTTAAGTACTATATGATATGTTATGAAAATTACATTTTGAAAATATGTATTTTTTTTCCAATTTACTATGATTTAGAGTCCCCAGAGCTCTAGCACCCTCTCCATGGTCTGTTGGATGATTGTTCTTTTTCCAATATGTTCCTTTTTCATTTGACTCTTATTACAGGAATTTCTTTCACCTATTTTTAAGTTCCAGAGGTACATGTAACTCATTAAATTATGGGAATTTTAGTAAAGAGAAATGTTGTTGTCTTGAGACACTCTTGTCAATGCTCCAGGCCACACATAGAAAATCAGTTCATCCCTCACTTACAACTATACCCAACTCTTTGTCCTCATCTTCCTTTGACAGACCACAATTTGTCTTATGTGTTTTCATACTTCAATTAATATCTCCCCTCTTGGGTCTCCCTGATGGCACAAGGGGTTAAGTCTCAGCCCATGAAGCTATCAGCAGTCACTGCAGCACAAGTTCAATCCCCAACCCGGGAGATTCCCACATGGCTCAGCAGACCTCTCCTGCCTCACCCACTGTTCCCCTCAGCAGTGTACTTCAGTCAATCTACCTGTTCTGCTCCCCACTCTGTCTCTAGTGAATCCTCTCATCACCCCACACATCTGGCCTACACCCCAGCTCTTGTTTGCATAAATAAATGTATCTTTTTAAAAAACTTCCCCCTCTTTTTTAGCAGATAAAAACAAGACTATTATGTTTTAGCTTATTCTAAACTATTTCTGTTCTGAGGTCCAGCCATGTCTCTGTTCTTTCCTGGTCCCGTAGCTCTTGTAAGGAAAGACTTCTAACTTCCTTCCTCATTTTAATAGATGAAGACATCTGACTATATCCTACCTTCTGGTCCAATTATGCCTGAAAATGAACATGTTGGTTAAATACATTATTTGATTATAAATTATTTTTTTTAATATTTACTTTGTTTTACATTTAGAACAATGTTGATTTAAGTTGTAGTAAAATATACATAAAATTGTGCACCTTAACTGCTTTTAAATCTACAGTTTAGTAGTTATAATCATATTTACACTGTTCAAAAAAACCTGCCATTCATTGTACATGCCTATCACCTGATTTTAAATTAATAGGAAATAGTCTTTTGTTAATTTAGGAATACTATTCCTTTGGTCTTTAACAAAAATAAATTGTTAAAGGAGAGCAACAATCCTGCCTTTAGCCTTTTCCAAAGAAGCTAGATTTCCACGCGGGAGACTGAAATTCTGTCGCAGACAAGGTCATGCCATGGGTGAGGGGGATTCAAAAAAGCCTTCCTCAAAATTAGTTTTCCATAATAAATAAATTAACCAGGAAAATAAAAACAGGACAACCCACAAAAGAGTTAAAAACAATCGCCCTGTTTTCAGCTGCACAACTCCTTTGTGCCTCACACTAACGAGACAAGTACCGGGCTGTTTCAGTTGATAATAATAATGTCCTTGACAGGCCACAAACCACCATTCAGAACAAAATACAATTGCTTCTTTCTCGCATATTTTTTTCATCTTAAGGAGTTAGCTCAAAAGGGCCTCTAGAAAAAGCGATCAACATGGCGGTGAAGGGACACTAGTATCAACTCTCCCAAAAGAAAAGCTGCCTATAAAGAGACATCAGCCAAACCCAGAGAAGATTCAGTAATGCTATGTAAATCTAATGCCCTCACGGGTGAGTAGAACTTGGAAAGAAGCTAAAAAGACTGATCAAGGAGAAGAAAGAACCACCAGATCCCCTCTTCCCTCCCCTCAACACAAAACCGGACCAGGAGACCAAGACGAGAGGCACCTGAGGAAACCCAGGAAAAAAAAAAAAAAGCGGGCCAACAGCCTCGCCCCCACCCGCCCTCCAGCTGCCTGCGCCATCTGCGGCCCAGCCCTCCAGCCCCGCATGAGCGTG